>CAUYPK010092739.1:0-113984 GCA_963574355.1 Loris lydekkerianus | reverse complement strand
CAATCAACACTTTGTCACATTCAATGGCAAGGTGCCTCCCTAAGCTACTGGAACCTCTTCCCCTATGAATTCATGGCATGGTAGATACAAATAATAGCATAAAAATGTTTTTTGTTCATTCACTACAAGTGTTTTTTTTTTCCCCCCAAAGAAGTATTAAAGCAAATTTTAATGTGTCCTAAAAAAAAAAAAAAAAAGAAAGAAAGAAAAAAAAAGAAAAGAAAAGAATTAGAAGTGGCCTGGGCCTCTCTCAGCCTCTGTGAAGCCTGCTGAGTCCTTGCTGTGTGACTTCAAGAAAGTCATTCAACCTCTCTGTGCCTCTCCTGGAACCATGTGGACTCTGAGCAGCATCCACAGAGGACCCTGGCTGCAGGAGATGCTCCCCAAACATTGATCAGGGAAGTTTAACTTAACATAATTGGGTTGCTCAGATCATATGAGACACAGTACTTGCCAATCATAGAAGCAAACTCAGAGCTCTGGACACTTGAAGGAAAGTGAGGGATCAAGGGAGATGTCTAGGTTTTTGGTGTGACAACCATTTAATGAGATGGATACAAGCTCCTGGAGAAGCTGAGGACAGGGAATCTAGAGTTCCACATTAGACAAATTAAAAGAACCCTGCATGTACTAGTCAGAAGCACTTTCTCACTGAATCTTCTCAACGTGCTGCGACAAAAGCATTGTCAACATTCCCATTTTACAGATGAACAATGATGCTCAGCAAGGTTAAATCATCTGCCTGGGGTCACACAGATGGAGCCAAGATTGGCACCCAGGCAGCTGGACCCCAAAGTCCACATTGCTATCCACTGCCCTCTTCCTCTCCATCAAACCTTTGCCCACCTCATCCCTTTGGCTCAGCATAAAACACTGCCCTTTGACCTGGGCTTTGCCATCTGAGACACCCATGTGTCTTCCATCCCTGTCCCTAGTTACATCTAGTTACATCTTTCTGGTAAAGGGAAAGGTATATATGGGTTCAGATGCTTACTCTGCTCTCCACTTCTTTGAGCCTCGATATTGTCACCAATTCCAAAGTGTTCTCTGGGCTCGGTGCCTGCAGTTCAGCAGGTAGGGCACCAGCCACATACACCAGAGCTGACAGGTTCGAATCTAGCCTGCCAAACAACAATGACAAAAAAAAAATAGCCATGTGTGGCAGGCGCCTGTAGTCCCAGCTACTTGGGAGGCTAACACATGAGAATTGCTTAAGCCCCGAAGTTTGAGATTGCTGTGAGCTGTGATGCCACAGCACTCTACTGAGGGCAACATAGTGAGACTCTGTCTCAAAAAAAAAAAAAATGTGTTCTCTAATTCTTTCACTTCCTCCGTCCCCAAGGCAGTCCAGGCCACCACCATCTCTGGTCTAAGCGACTTTAATGGTCTCTTCCCTATATCCCTGTCTTCCCCTGGCACCCAGAGATGGTCTTTCTAAAATTTAACCAAGTGGGTCTGAGTACAGTGGTTCATGCCTGTAATCCTAGCACTCTGGAAGGCCAGGTGGCTGGATTGCTTGAGCTCAGGAGCTCAAGACCAGCCTGAGCAAGAACGAGACCCAGTCTCTAAAAATAGGCAAGCGTTGTGGCAGGCGCCTATAGTCTCAGTTACTCCAGAGGCTGAGATAAGAGGATCACATGAACCCAGGAGTTTGAGGTTGCCATGAGCTATGATGCCATGGCACTCTATAGAGGGCAACAGTAAGATTCTATCTCTAAACAAATTAATAAATAAACAAATATAAAATAAAATGAAATTTAACCAAGCAGTGCCACTCCCTTGCTTAAGACTCTTCCAGGAGCTTCCCCTGTATTTGGGAATAAAACTCAAACCTCTTAGCTCAGCCTACAGAGTCCTGTGTGATCTGCTCCCTGCCAATACCTCTCATCTCTCCTGGATCACTTACCCTTTCACATGTCCTGCTCCAAGCCTCACTGTCTCCCTCCCTCCCTCCCTCCCTCCCTCCCTTCCTTCCTTCCTTTCTTCCTTCCTCTCTTTCTTTCTTTTTGAGACAGAATCTCAAGCTGTTGCCCTTGGTAGAGTGCCATGGAGTCACAGCTCACAACAACCTCAAACTCCTGGGCCCAAGCTATTCTCTTGCCTCAGCCTCCAAAGTACCTGGGACTACAAGCACCTGCCACAATGCCCAGCTATTTTTTGGCCCAGGCTGGATTCAAACCTGCCAGCTCTGGTGTATGTGGCTGGCGCCCTAGCCGCTAAAGATACAGGCGCTGAGCCTGTCTCTCTGTTCTCAAATCAAGCTCTTTCCAGCCCCAGGCCCTTTGCATGTGCCATTCCCTCTGCCTAAAACACTCTTCCTGTGCCCTTTGCCTGTTTAAATCCTACTCACCTTTCAAGGTTTATCTTAAATGTCTTGTCCTCTCTCTCCTAGCTCCCTATTCTTATATATGCTTTGGGAGAATTTATTATAATTTTTCCAGTAGTTTGTTTTTGGTTTGTTTTGTTTTGCTGAGACAGAACCTTACTCTGTTGTCCAGGATAGAATGCCATGGTGTCACCCTAGCTCACAGCAACCTCAGACTCCTGGGTTCAAGCAATCCTCCTACCTCAGCCTCCTGAGTAGCTGGGACTACAGTTGCCCACCACCACACCTGGCTAATTTTCCTATTTATAGTAGAACCAGGGTCTCACTCTTGCTCAGGCTGGTCCCAAACTCCTGAGCTCACGGGATCCTCCTGCCTCAGTCTCACAGAGTGCTGAGATTACAGGTGTGAGCCACCACGTCCAGCCTCCAGTTTTGTTTTTGATTAATAATCACACTTAAAGACCTACATCTCCTCTAGTCTGTCAGCTCCATGAAAATAGACTGTGTCCATTTTGTTCACTGCCTTATCTTCTGTGTCCAGTAAGCACCTGGCACAACAGTTAGGGCTCAACAGACTTGTAAACATGATTTAAATGGTTCCTTCATAGAGACAAGCACTCTAGGAAGATTTCTTGAGTTTTCTAAGCCTCAGTTTCCACTTCCATAATGTCAAGTTAATAATTCCTCACTTACAAGGTAGTGGTAAGGATCCCACAGTTAACGAATATTGACAGTGCTTTGGGAAAAATGCTCTACAAATAAAAAAGGTTGAAAGACCTGAAACCTAGAGGATGGGCAGGAATCGGGGAAGAGAAGAGCTGGAGGGAAGGTCATGACCATATGTCAGGTAATGTTATTTGCATTTTATATTTCCTATTTGACTGACTCTTAGGAGGTAGTGGTTATGACCCAGAGGACGAAACTGAGGCTCAGGAAGGAGGAGCTCCATGGTCATGATGTCGTGGTGAGTCCATGGTAGAGGCGGGATTTGACCTCCTCACACCAAAGCCTGGGATCTTAACATCTGAGTTGAACCAAAGAGGAGGTAGAGGCGGGATTTGACCTCCTCACACCAAAGCTGTGGGATCTTAACATCTGAGTTGAACCAAAGAGGAGGACCAACCAGAATCACTGGGCCTGAATGGCAGTCCCAGCTCTGCCTGTCACTGACTGTTGACCTTGGACAGTTTGCTTCCTATCTCTCGGCCTCAATGTTCCCATCTGCAAAGTGGGAATAATGAAAGCGCCTACCACTCAAGGTGGTTGGGGGTCAGCAAGAATACACAGGTTGAGAGCCTAGCACCAAGAAAGCAGTCCATGGACAGTTGTTAGGAGTGTTACTCTTCCATGGGAAGGAATGGCATGAACAAAGGATGATAAGAGGCCAGTGGAGAGAAGGTCGATAACAGAAGGCCTCTGGCAGGAGGAGCATCTGGAGCCAGATGGGAAGGGACTCCCAAATCCATGCCCTGCTGCCAAGGCAGGAAGTGGGAAGCCTCGATGTGTCCTGAATTTCAAAGAGCAAAGATCACTTCTAGCCTCAAGTGATCTTCCTGTCTCAGCCCCCTATAGTGCTAGAATTACAGGCATGAGCCACTGTGTCCAACCTATACACAACCTCTTTGACACAAATGGCCTCTTCCCATATGTCAAAGGGATGTCCCTAACACAGCTCTTCACTCTTCTTGGCAAACCAGGTAGGTGTGAGGCCCAAGGTAGAGAAATGTGAATGCCACACTGATGTAGAGATTTGTCGTGGGTGCAGGTGACTTGCCAGGTAACTGAATCTTGAGTGAAGGGTGGCAGCTTGGACCCGGGGTCATCCAGAATCCTCCTCCTCTTTCTCCCGAGTGCCCCCCATATGTCAACTTCTTCTCCATTCCACCCAGATATGTCTGAATTCCTCGGCTTCTTCCCCTGTCCCTGCCCCCACCCCCTTCTCAGCCCTGTTGCACACATTCTTCCTCACTGACTCCACAGATGTCTCTAGAACCTCATCCAGGCAGACACTGATCTGGGGACCCATGATGTCATGGCCCCTGCCCTGGGGAGCTGAAAATGGACATGGATCCTGGGGTCTTGAATCCGTGCCCTACACTCCTTAAAGCATGACCCTAATCAGTGTCTCTCCTACCCAGACTGACTCCAGAGGAAAAATCTCTGCAGATACCAGGAGAAGGTGAGATTTAGGATCCTACCCCCACTCCCTCCCTAGGAGACCGAAAGAACCCTGGGCCTTCAGGCAGAGGGAATCCATAGGACAGGCTGTGGATACCCTCCAAGTAGCTCATTTTTCAGGGGAAACTGAGGCTCAGGGCCAGCAAATGACTTTAGCAAAACCACACAACACATCTGTGGTGGAGAGATGGACCCCTGGTCCTCCAGCTCTGCAGGTGTGCACTGTGCCAGCTCCTCTGGACACCCCCGCCCCTGAGAGGATGAGATAAGAGGGGCTAAAGGCCCTTCTGTGCTTTCTGCTGACATCCAAGGATCTGGCCTCTGTTTATTTTTATGGCCGAGGGAGGGGGGATGAACCAAGGGAGGTGTGGGATGAGTCGGAGAGGGGGGAAGAGGAGTGGGAGGCAGGCAGGGTAGAGAAGGACAGAGGGAAAAGCAGGTAGCAGAGCTGAGAAAAGAGGGGATAGGGAAAGAATAAGTGGAGATATGAAGGTAGAACAGGAAAGTGATGGAGGCTTTTAAATTCCTGGAGGGAGAGGCAGCAATAAAGAAGAGAGTCAGTATCAAATCGAGAGGGACAGAGACAGAGAGATGCAGAGAGAGAGGCAGAGACAGAGAGATGCAGAGAGAGACAAAGAGGAAAGGAGGGATGGAGGCCGAGCAAGCTGGCTGGGGCTGCCCGACCTTCGGCAAATTGCTTCCCAGCACCCCCTCCTCTGTCCCTCACACCAGTAGCCTGCAGGGTATGTGTTGTCATCATCCCCAGTTGTCCCCAGCCCTGAAGGGGCTGTTCCAAACAGTGCTGAGACTGACATGTGTAAGGGGTGTCCAACTCCCAGCTCTCTCTCTTTCTCCCTCACCCAACAGCCTTTGAGAGAAAGGAGCCAAGTTTGGATAGAAGGGGCAGGGACAGGCTCTGGGACAGAGCACCAGGGGACAGCACAGGGCCCACCTGCCCTTCCCTCCCTCTTGTACCTTGCTGCAGGGGGACAGGCTTGTGTGTTCCTGACTTTGGCCAGCACCTCCCTCAACCT
The DNA here is from genome assembly GCA_963574355.1 of Loris lydekkerianus. NCBI lineage: Eukaryota > Metazoa > Chordata > Mammalia > Primates > Lorisidae > Loris > Loris lydekkerianus. The sequence continues at coordinate 108,446 of CAUYPK010092739.1, read as the reverse complement.
GTGGCCATCACCCATGCGACACACTTCAGCACCTCCTCCTGCCCATCCCCATGTCCCCCAAGACCACTCATCCCATGTCCACCTTTCTACTCCCCTACGGGTTTGGGGTTATGAAGGGAAGCACAGTGGCTGGGGTGGGGGGCTGAGGGCTTGGTGGATTCTTGAGGAGGTGTGGGCACTGCGGCTGACATGGATGAGGAGGAAGAGGAGGGGGTCTTGGTGATGGACGATGCTGATTCTGCGGTGGGGGGACGGCAGGAGAGGGGGTGGAGGAGGGCTGGGGGAAGGGTGGTGAGGAAGCGGGTTGGGGGGAGCAGGACCAGGCTCACATTTGGCATTCAGGGCAGCTGACAATAAAAATGCTTTATTGCCAAGAAACTGGATCGATCGGGGCTGGAGGGGGCCGGCAGGGGGGACGCGGAGGGCTCAGTGAAGAGGCCGGCGGCCGGCCTCTGCAGCGACCAGGGCCCGAGCCGCCCTCCCCCTGTGCCCCCCTCCCCGCCTCCTGCCCTTTCTCTCTCCTGCAGCCACCGCTTAGTTCTTATTATATTTTTTCTTATATATTTTTTCCCCCAGCTTCTCCTGCTCCTGTTTTTTTTCTTTTAATTTTTTTCAAAACTCGCTGCACTCCCAATGCCGCAGGCTGGGTGGGGGCAGGGTGGGGTTGTCAGCCCAGGCAAGGCTCCTACCCACAGGATGTCCAGAACTGCTGGCCCTGGGATGAGCCCCACTTTGATTCTATATACCCCAATCCAACCAGGCTTTCTCAGTGACTCCTGTGGGTACCTATCTCCCCTTGCCACCCTTCCTAAAGGCATCCTTCCATCCATGAGCACCCTATACAGCCGTCGTAGGCTCAGGGCCCTGGCCAGGCCTTCCTCCTCTCCCCCCTACCTGGCCCCCTGCTCACTCCAAGAGTCATTTGGCTGATGGTCAGAACTGTCCGTCAAGGGGGCTCTGAGCCCCTGGGGACCCAGATGGAAGAAGGGAGGGGGAAGAGGTCGGGGGTCAGGCCGCGTCCCCTCAGCTCATCTCTTTCCCCTCCCCCTTCCTAACAAAGGGAGCATGGGCCCAACTAGCTGGCTGGCTGTGGCCTGGTACTCAGGGAAGTGGGAGGAGAGAGAGAGGGGCTATGCGGATGGCCATGGGCAGGAGGCAGGGGTGGGTCTGCCTGCCCCTCCTCTGCCCTCCCCCTCAGGTCAAGGCTAAGGTGATTCCTCAACCTCTTACATGCTGGGCTTGGAGGGGAGGAGGATCTGGACAGACAAAGAACTAGAGCCCCTGGGAGTTGGGGGCTGGGGAGATGCACCTGGGACCCAGGCGGTCCTGGCTGAGGAAGGACAGCAGGCACCCCTCTGGCCCTGGTCTCACCCTCTGGATGGCTCTGCCTCCCATCTGCACCAATCCCAATGGATTCCAGAGCCACACAGACCTCTGAGCTTGAGCAAACTTGGATGGGGGGAGGGAAACTGAGGCCTAGAGAGGGGAGACAGCCAGGGTTGGAAGCTAGGATGTGGTATGGCCACAGGGCTCTCAGCGCTATCCTATAGCCTTGGCCCTCACTTCTCTTCCTACCAAGGGAAGATGTCTTCCTTCCCTGCCCATCCTCCCCAGGTCAGGGGATGCTTAGGTGGAGACAGGTGGTAGAATGTTCTAGGAGAGGGAAGGGGAGGCCAAGGAGAAGGAGAGGCTTTCCTCTCAGGCCACTGAAGGCCAGGAGAAATAAATTTTAAATGTGATCTGCCTCTAGAACTGGCCTGGTACAGCTGCAGGGAGAAACTTAAAGTCAGCTGGAAAGGGCAGGAAACTGAGTTAGCAGGATGCTCCTGGGGCCCGGCTGGTGATGGCTGGGGAAGAGGGCCTTACAGAAGTTTTCTCTCTTACCATGCTCACAGCAAAGGAGGATTCACACTGTGGTCAGTCCCAAAGCCAACTGGACACTGCCTTGAGGCCTCCCACCTGCCCAGCCAACTGTGGAGGGCATAGGGGAACTCAGGCAGTGAGCAGCTGGGAGCCCCATGCCCATCAGGGAGGAAGCCGCCAGAGAGACAGAAAGAAATGGGCGAATCTTCCATGCTTAAATTCTTCTACCAAGGCTGAGGTGGCTCTCCAGGGCCACAGCCAAGAAGATGAGGGGGAGGATAAGGTGGGCCTGTATTTGGGGGGGCAGGGCAGGCTCGAATATGCCCCCACAGTCTGCCAAGGAGGCCCCAGATGGGCCAAGGACTATAGGGGTCCCAGCTGCCCTCCCCCAAACCTCCCCTCCCTTCTCTCCCTCTCTTTCTTGGCTGGCTATCGACCGGGGCTGTGACATGGTAGATCAATACGGCAGGGATATAAAGCCGGCTGGCTGCCTGCCTGCCTTTGCCTCTCTCTCTCTCTCTCCCTAGCTTGTCTCGCTTCCCTTTCCCGGAGCCGCACCCAGGTCCCCCCAACCCCCATGCGCCCCTTAGCCAAGCCTCTGAGGGGCCGGGGATCCCCGCCACCACTCCCCTACAGCAGGAGAGCTTAGGGAGGCTGAGAGCTTGGACAGCCAGGAGAGGGGGTGAGTATGGGAGTGGGCAGGGAAGCAGATGGGGATGGGGTCACACTTGCAGGTTAGGGGCCTGGGATAAATTGAGGGACAGTCCCCCCATGGGAGAAAGCAGGCATCCCCTCAGTTGGGAGCAGCTCAGGAAAATGGGACCCTTTGAAGGTATGTTAGAGACAAAGCTGGGGGGGCAGGGGGGACCTGGGGGTTTGCAGAGACACTATCCTGAGCCCATGGGGCAGGGGAAAGCCTGGGGGTGCTAGAGGGAGCTAAGGTGAATGGCTGCAAAGAAGATTCCCCTCAAATGAGCCTACTGCCCACCCACAGAGCCACTGGCTGCCCCTTCTTTGGGTCTCTATGAGTAGAAACTACCTTCCCTCACCCCAGAGCCTGGCCTGTACGTGCGCGATGGGGTGGGGGCTTGTAAAGCTTTGGACAGGAGGTCCCAGTGAGAGGGCTATGGTGTCTGAGTGCCATATAGGAAGGGTGTGCATTTGTCCTTAAGCTCTGCTGTGGGACTCTGGGGCTGTGTGCCTGAGTCTCCTGGCTCCTGAGTCATGTCTGTGTGTGGCCATGAGTCTGTGGGTGTGTCCCAGGAGCACTTAGTGGCTGTGTATGTGCTGCCATAAGTGTCTCCCTGACTCTGGATGTCCTCGAATATCTGTCTGTCCCTTGAGAAAATATGAATGTATCCTGGGAGCATCTCAGGGGATACCCACTTTTCCCAAATAATGTGGCGGCTGTGTGTTCCTATGTGCTCCGGGAAACCCGCCTGTGTTGGTGTGTGTGTGCCTGTGCCGGAGTGTGCGTGAGCATGAGTGTTTCTGTGAGTGAGTCCCCGTGCATCCAGTGTGGATTCTGCGCCTGTGTCGCTGGGTGGCTGCGTGTGTGTTTCTGGGACTCCGTGTGGCTTTCTCCGTGTGTTGGAGGCTCTCCATGATTGTCAGCGATTCCGTGTGGTTTCTCCATGTGTCTACGTGACCCTGAATGTTCCGATGTGCTGGTGGCCAAATGTGTTTCCACAAGTGTGTGGGAGGCTCTGGGTGTGTCCCTGTGTGTGTCACAATGGTGGAGGGGGGATGACGAGGCAGCAGAGGCTGCCACTGAGACACTAGCTAGCCTGCTTCATCCCTGTATTGGTTCTCAATGTGAATGGGAGGCTCTGCCTGCTGCCCTTCCCTTCCCTGCCAGAGGTCCCAGGCCCCTGCCAGGATGGGCCCAGGCCCCTCCCCATGCTCCTTGGGCAAGCTTCACCTTTGCTCCTCAATACCCCCTGTGTTGGTGGACAGCACCTCAACTGCACCAAGCGACCTCGTCCCTCCCAACCCCCCCAGCGCCACCCACTCCCCCTCCCTCCCCCCACCACAAGTCCAGTCCAACCCAGACAAAAGCAATTACTCCTGAGGTAGGATGTGAATGTGGGTGTTAGAAACAGAAAAAAACGGGGGAGGAGGGGGAGTGAGAGAGACACACACAGAGGCAGGGATGGACAGCCAGAGACCAGAGAGACAAGGCACGAGAAGGAGACCGAGGGACACACAGAGAGAGGCAGAGATGGAAGATGAAAGAGATGAGGAGGGACACACACCGAAGCCAGGAGGCAAAGCAGAGGAAAAGAGCAGAAGAAGGGCAAAGGCAGAGAACGCAGCGGAGAAAGAGACACAGAAACACAGACCAGAGAGACAGAGGGAGAAACAGAAAGAGCACCCAGCAGAGTGAACCCAGCCACGGAGCCACACAGGGAGGAGAAGCAGATAAAGGGAGCATGTGAGCAGAGGCAGGGACCTCGAGAGGGGCCTGACACACAGACAGCAGCAGAAAGATTGAGGGAGAGAACGAGGCAGGCTGAGACAGAGAGGGGAGGGCCAGCGATGAAAGGCAGGCACGCAGGTGGCCGTGGTGGGGGAACTCAGACTGAGGCGGCAGAGCTGGAGAGCAGCTGCACGGGGACCAGTCCAAAGTGATCCCCCACACAGGTACACACACACTCAGCCTTCTCCCCACCCGGGCAGAAGTCAGGATGCCAAGCCCTCCCCATGGTCCTCTGGGCCCTGTGAGCCAGTGCAGGAAGGGGATGGGATGGAGGACAAGGATGATCTCAGGCAGGCAGAGGCCAGAGGCAGCCCAGCCGGTGGGTGTAAGTAGGTCCCTGCTGCCTTCATACACACAGAGACCTTGGCCAGGCTAGTGAGGGGCCAGGGACCAGGCTTAGGGCGCTCCCTTCTTGCCCCAAACTCCTGACCATTTTCCTGGCTGCCCTCAGCCCTGTCCTTCCCATCCTCACTCCTTCCCTCCCAGAGCACAGGGGCCCTCATCTCTCACCTGCTTCTCTCTTGCTCACACTGCTCACACTCACGCTCTGTCACGCGCTCTCTTTCTGCCCCTGAGTCCCTCACTCTGCCTCCCTGTCTCTGACTTTTCCCCTGATCTCCCTTTCTCTTTGTCCTCAACTTGGTTGCTCCCTTTATCTCTGCATTTCTCTGTCTCTGTCACAGGGTGTTCTCTCTGTCTCCCAAGTCTCCCTCTCATCCCACACCCCTCTGATATATTTCTGGACTCCCCTTTCTCAGACGACCCTCTGACCTGCCTGAAGGTGTCCCCAGAAAAGCCATGGTGGTGATGGCAGGTCACTGTGCATGGGGCCTCAGAAGCTGTCCTGAGGTGGCTGGTGGTGGCGGGACATTTTTTTTTCTGTTTTTCCCTCAAACCTTTCCTCTTCCCTTTCCTCACTCCGCCTCTCCTCCCACCAGGCCCTACATCTCTCCCTGGAGACAGAAGCTGAGACTCCAACCTATATACTCTCCACAGACAAGCCACGGAAACAGAGATCCAGGCTCAGGGAAGAAGGAAGTGGCCAGGGAAGAATGGAGAGGCCAAGACCAAGAAAAAGAAGAAAGAAAAGAACGGGTCTGGAGCCACAGGGAGAGGAAGAGGACAGGACGGATAGCCAGGACCCACAGGGCAGTGTGAGCTGCACAGTCCTCGGTGGGGTGGGGCAGGCACGCATCATGATCTCCAACAAGCATTGCTGAAATGTCTGGGGTCAGCCTCCGAGGCCCGCACCTGCCTGCTGGCTCCCACCAGGGCTCCATAGAGCCCTGAGGATCCGCTCCCGCTATGTGAAGTCAGAGCCCAGCACCTGCCCTCAGCCCCTGGGGCTCCATGCTTGCCAGGACGGTGAGGACTTGACCTTCATCTGCTGTGGGACTGTCAGGGATTCCAGCGGTGCACCGGTCCCTGAACCTGCTAAGAGATTCAAGCCATTTTTACCTCCTCCACGTCTATAAGCCCCATTCCGTGGCCAACAGACACTCTACACTCAGGGACAGAACACAGGCAGCCAAAGGGATCAAGCATCTCTTGTCACCTCCTAGCACTTCACAATGGTAAACCCCTGGCATCTGGGCTCAGCTCCTGCCCACCACCTGGATCACACAGCTTTCACCTACAGACCACCCCACAGCCGTAGCCCACCTGGATTAAAGCATGTGAAGCTCTGGCCCAGCCCAGCCCACCCAGCAAGCCACATCTGTAAAAGCACACACCCTATTCCTATAGCCAAAACCCCCCAGGTGCAATCCAGGAGATTCACTGGCCCTGGGGCATCTGGAAAGTCTCTGATCCCACCCACGGGCTTCCTATCCACAAAACACCTGTGCTGCCCTGAAGGCCTGCACTTCTGAGCCCAGGGCAACCTGTCCACAGGCCTATGCCCTAGCCTATGAGTGAAGGTTGCCACCTGGGGCTCAGTGTCCCTCCACATGCAGCTCTGTCACCTCATCAGACCCAAGATGAAAGCCTTTACCCACAGCTAAGCTTCTGCTTCTGAGGCATTCAGGACACTCTCGGGGTGTGTGGGTAACCTGGGGTACACCCCGGGTGCTTATGTCTCAGTTACCTGTGACCTCAGGACCTACTCCATACAGAAGGCCATTGTGTCTTTTTGTGGAAGGACAGAAGAGAGGGAGAGATAAGGTGGGAACACAGCCTTGCTCCTGTCCTAGAGCTCAGAGAGCATCAGATGCTCAGAGGACTGTAGCGGCTCTGGGGACCCTGAGCCAGGCCAGCATCCACAGTCCCCCAGAGAGAACAAGAGCCTGGTCGCCTAGCACTCTTCACACCCACCCAGCTGTAACTTCTTTGGCTTCTCCTAACCCTTCAGGAGCTCCTCCCTTACCACCTCCTCCTCCCAGTGACTTCCTGAGTCCCCCCAGGTGGGTCCATCTCTCCCTCTGTCCCCTAGCCCAGCACTGCGCATCCCCCTAGTGTGGGTAGGTAGCATTTGTCCCTGACTTCCCACCAGCCTGGGGGCCCCACACACAAGAAATCCCAGAAAATGTTGGCTGGAGGAATAAATGGATGGATATGGGCTTATGTGTCTGTTTGTTCACTTATTTCTGTGTCAGGGACTGAGTGTAGACAGGTTAGACAATTAGAGGAGTCCCCTCACCATGAGGCCTCCGGGGCAGACTCTAACGCATAGAATGTAATCAGATATGGGGACAGTGCTCAGGAGGGAAAAGGGGTCATAGCAGCCCAGGGGGCAGAAAAGGTCCTTCAAAGTTGGGAAGGCTTAGCAGGAAAGCTGAGGAGCATTGAGGAGGCCTCCAGACATGTTTGGGGAAATCTCTCACCTCCCAGGCATAGTTACAAAGGAAAAACAGGTTGGAGGTGGGGAGAGTGTTTATTGCAGTAGTTGTTTTATAACAAAATTGTACACCTAAAAGAGTGCAGCCTCCTTCAAAAATGTCTCCCTAGGAGGCTAAAGTTTCTCTCAAACCACTCAGATACACTGGTAACAGCCTTCAAGGCCAGTTTACAAACTCCATCAGCAAAACATCCCTCCACTGTCTGTCTCTAGTTTCTACTGAAAAACCAGTAAGTAGCCCCTATTTTGCTTAATTTATCAGAGTTCATGTTAAATGAGACTTCAGGCGTTCTCCCAAATCAAATTCACTTCCAGAGTACAAAAACTTGCCACCCTGTAGAGTATTCCCAAAATTACGGTGGCTCTTGGTGATGTAAAAGAATGAGAGCTTTAAGTTCAGGCAAACCCAAATTCAAGTTCTGACTCTGCCCCTTACATGCTGGGTGACCTTAGGCAAATTGCCTTCCCTTTCTGCGCTTCAGTTTCCTTCTCTTATAGCAGGTGACAAACACCCACTTCAAGGGTCCCAGTGAGGATGAAAAGCAAAGTGCAGCCAAGCATGGTAGTTCATGCTTATAAATCCCAGTGCGTTGGGAGGACAAGGCAAAAGGATCACTAGAGGCCAGAAGTTCAAGATCAACCTGGGCAACACAGCAAGACCTCTTCTTTTTTTTTTTTTTTTTAGACGGGGTCTCACTATGTTGTCCTGGCTAGAGTGCTATAAAATCACAGCTCACAGCAACCTCAAACTCTTGGGCTTAAGAGATTCTCTTGCCGGGTAGGGCACCAGCCCCATATATTGAGGATGGAGGGTTTGAACCTGGCCCCAGTTAAACTGCAACCAAAAAAAAAAAAATAGCAGGGCGTTGTGGCGGGCGCCTGTAGTTCCAGCTACTCGGGAGGCTGAGGCAAGAGAATCGCGTAAGCCCAGGAGTTGGAGGTTGCTATGAGCTGTGACACCACAGCACTCTACTGAGAGCGATAAAGTGAGACTCTGTCTGTAAAAAAAAAAAAACGAAACAGATACTCTTGTCTCAGCCTCCCAAGTAGCTGGGAGTATAGGCACTTTCCACAACACCCAGGTATTTTTTGGTTGGAGTTGTCATTGTTTGGCAGGCCTAGGATGGGTTCAAATCTGCCAGCTCTGGTGTATGTGGCTGTCACCCTAGCCGCTGAGCTATAGGTGCCAAGCCACAAGACCTCTTCTTTACAAAATATTTAAAAATTAGCTGGGTCACGTGCCTGCAGTCGTAGCTACTTGGGAAACTGAGGTGAGAAGCTTGCTTGAGGCCAGGAGTTTGAAACTGCAGTGTGTTATGATCGCACTATTGCACTTTAGTCTACGTGACAGAGTAGGACCTTGTCTTAAAAAAAAAAAAAAAAAAAAAAAGGTGGCACCCACAGCGCAGTCAGTAGGGTGCCGGCCACGTACACCGAGGCTGGGGGGTTTGAACCCAGCCCGGGCCAGCTAAACAACAATGGCAACTGCAACAACAACAACAAAAAAAATAGCTGGGTGCTGTGGTGGGTGCCTGCAGTCCCAGCTACTTGGGAGGCTGAGACAAGAGAATTGCTTAAGCCCAAGAGTTTGAGGTTGCTGTGAGCTGTGACACCATAGCACTCTACCCAGGGCAATAGCTTGAGACTCTGTCTTGAAATGAATGAATGAATGAATGAATGAATGAATGAATAAAATAAAATAAAAGGAATGGTGGCTCACACTTATAATCCCATCATTCTCAGGAGGCTGAGGCAGGAGTTTGAGATCAGCTTGAGCAAAAGCAAGACCCCATCTCTACTTAAAATAGTAAAAATGAGCAGGAATTAGGGAATTGTGGTGGGTGCCTAGAGTCCCAGCTACTTGGGAGGCTGAGACCTTGGGAGGATCCCTTGAACGCTGGAACCCTTGAACCCTGGTTACCATAAGCTATAACTACACAGCATTCTAGCCTGGAGTAACAGAGTAAGACACTGTCTCAAAAAAAAAAAAGTACTCTTCCATGGCTGCCATAATAATGACCCACACAATGACTTTTATATGTGTGTGTGTGTGTGTGTGTGTGTGTGTGTGTGACACGCAAAGTCCTCAGAACAGTCTCTTGCACATGGTGGCCCCTAATAGATAAATAAATGTCCTAATTGAAGGTTGGGTACAGTGGCTCACACCTGTAATCTTAGCACTCTGAGAGGCTGAGGCAGGAAGATCCCTTAGCTCAGGAGTTCGAGACCAGCCTGAGCAAGAGCCAGACCCTGTCTCTATTAAAAATAGAAAAACTAGTCAGGCGTTTTGGTGGGCACCTATGGTGCCAGCTATACAAGAGGCTAAGGCTGACTGCTTGAGCCCAAGAGTTTGAGGTTGCTATGAGCTATGATGCCAAAGCACTCTACCAAGGGGGACAGAGTGTGACTCTGCCTAAAAAAAAAAAAAGCAATTTCCTCATTGAGATGTAACAGTTCTGTATTACCAAATCTGTGATGCATATGTCCATAAAACTTTAGATACTTAATGAACAACCTTTTGAAGCCAAAGAACTAAAATCATAGACCTGATAGTAATCTCTACCAACTGTAAAACATAACCAAACTCCTCTGTTATTTCAGCCAAACTTCCGGGCCTTCCTCAAAGCCAGCCTCCAGCCCCCAAACTAATTCTGTACCCTAGAAGTTCCCTAACGTTTTTTCAACCTTAAGGGTATCAGAGGACATGAGGAATCCTGGGAAAGCTTCCTCTCTTGTTCCCTGGAGAAAGCATATATCCTGTAACTAATACTCCTACGTTCCTTACCAGCTAGATCAGCAGGCCATAAATGAGTTTCAGAGGGTCTGTAAACATCCCAACATCATAGCACAACTAGATGAACGTAAATATGTTTTCCTGGGAGCAGGTCTATACTGTTGTAAAACTAGACATCCATGGGCCAAAGGTTGCTTGGTTTGGACCACATGGAGATTTAAAAAATTTTGCATTAGTTGCCACCATTTAAAAATTGGGATATCTCACATAAAAGTCTGGATTTCTGCCTTCTCTTGAAAAATCAGAAAATCTGGCAAGTCAGAGTTGCACCCGTACATGAAGTAGACCTAAAAAGCAGCCCCCGACTCCGTGCATTTTCTGGTCTACCACAGAGCCTACTACACCAGTTGCAAACACTGGGCTATAATTTTTCACATGCTTCTCTTTTTTTTTTTTTGAGACAGAGTCTTACTCAGTCACCTGGGGCTGAGTGCTATGGCGTCATAGCTCACACAACCTCAAACTTTTAGCCTCAAGTGATTCTTTTATCTCAGTCTCCTGAGTAGCTGGGACTACAGGCACCCACCACAATGCCCAGCTATTTTTAGAGGCGGGGTCTCGCTCTTGCTCAGGCTGGTCTTGAACTCCTGAACTCAACCCGCCTCAGCCTCCAGCAGTTCATTTGCTTTTTAAAATGAGTATGTGATTCCTGGGACAGCAAAGATTCCTGAGTAGGAATCCTAGGACAGCAACCAGCCACCTCCTCAGGGTCCTGAGGCCTGTGGGTTAAGCTGCCCTGGCTAGAATAGGTGGCAGTGTGGGAGGCAGAGACTCTGTCCTCAACCCCCTGCAGATGCTTATTCCCAGGGCCTCACCCTGCTGGGTGGAGCAAATGCCCAGAGTCGCTGGAAAACTCCAGCACCCATCTGGGAGCATCAGTGGGCTCCAACGAGGGGCTTTTCAAATCCTTATTTGTTCGAGTGCTCCCAGGTGTATTGCAAGAGGAATAACTACTTTCACCTTCACAATACCTCAGTGTTGTGGGTGCTATTATTTACACCTCTCTGACAGCTGGGGAAACTGAGCCATGCTCAGGGTCACAAAGCCTCCCAATTATCCTTCCTCTGCTCCTTCTTCCCTCAGGACAGCACTTAAGGTAGGTTCTGTTATTATGCCTATTTACAGATGAGGAATGAAGGGACCAACATTCCCAGGCTCCTCGCAGTTAAGAAGGGGCAGAAAAGAGATTAAAATATAGGTGTACCTGATCAAAGCTGTGATCTGAGCCACAAAGTTAGTCCCATCTCTCTCCTGTTGAGCCCTAACACTCAGCAGCAGAAAGGCCCATAGTCACCAATACCCAGAACCACTGATTTGGCCAGAAAGCCTCAGAATGCCTGGAGGATGAAAACACAAGCCAGTCAGACTCTAATCTGGGGGTAGGGGATTGCAGAGTGGCCAAGAACCCCTGGGTGGGATCAGAGATGAGGGTGAGAAAGCAGGGACGTTGTGAGAAAACAGGACCCCTGAACACAGCAATGAGCAAAACTCTGAGCCCGCAGCCCTTACCTCTTGGGCAGACGCAGCAAAGCTAATACATTCAGGCCACCAACCCGGTCCAGTTGAGAACCTGGAGAGAGAAGAGAATGAGTCAACCTCCTTAAGTTCATGCAGAACTCACGCCCCTCCTCTGTCACACCATCAGGAGTTGCAAGCTGGTAGGAAGTACATTCAGGTGCCTGGGACTCAGTCCTGTCAGCTACTTGTTGCCTGGGTTGTTTCTGGCCTCTGAACCTCAGTATCTTCATCTCATAAATGGGCATCTGGTGCCAGCCCTTGTTGAACATCTGTCTTTTCCCATCAGACTAGAAGCTCCGTAAAGTGCAGGGACTGGGCAGCACCTGTGGCTCAGTGGGTAGGGCGTCAGACCCATATACCAAGGGTGGCAGGTTCAAACCCAGCCCCAGCCAAACTGCAACAAAAAATATATAGCCGGGCGTTGTGGTGGGCACCTGTAGTCCCAGCTACTCGGGAGGCTGAGAAAGGAGAATCGCCTACGCCCAGGAGTTGGAGGTTGCTGTGAGCTGTGACGCCACAGCACTCTATCAAGAGCGATAAAATGAGACTCTGTCTCTACAAAAAAAAAAAAAGTACATAGTCTGGGTCTTGGCAGAGGGCCTGGCAAATTCAAGATGCTCAGTGAGTACATAATGGATGACTAAGTGAATGGGTGAGTAGATGAATTAATTAATTAACAAACTGTGTATCTCAAAGGACTGCTGGGAGGATCAAATGAGGAAGAAATTTGAAAGGTCTACTCATTATTAGGTACCTACATGCTGTAGGGAGATAGTAAGAGTCACAGTGATAGTTCTAACTTGTGCATCTATCCATTCACTTACACATTTAGCTAATCAACAATTATTGCAGTTTATCTGGCTCTGAAACAAGTGCAAGGAGTACAGAGAGGGATTAGACTAGGTCTCTGCCCTATTTCTTATGGGACTCATGGACAAGTTGGGGAGACAGAATAAAGAGTTGATGCCAATGTGCTAGGGTGGCAGAGGATGCCGCAGGAATCCCACAAGAAGTCAGGGAGGGAAGAACATGCCAGCCAGACCTGGAAGACAAACGTTAGTCAGACAGAGAAACTGGGGGAAGGAAAGAGAATGTCAAGCCTTTGCCCACTCAGGATTCAATGAGAGAAGTGGGAAAGGATGAGGTTTTGGACATCACAGGGCCTGCACCCTGCAGGGCCTGGCATGTCCGGTCCAAGCAGTGGGGGCTTCATGGGAGAGGAAAGGCCATCATCCAGTTTGTCTTTGGAAAAGTTCCCTGAGTTCTGTGTAGAAGAAAGAGAGGACAGAGGAGCAGATAAGAGGTCGGGAGACCCATCCCCAAAGCGTGTTGGCTGAGCCTCTCCGCAGCCCTGCGGGAAGGAAACATGAGGAGTTACAGGAGGCACCAGAGCTCAGGAGGAGAAAAGAGAACAAGAGGGAAGAGAGAGTTGGAGAGAGAGGAGGACAGATGGGGAGACAGACAGACAGACAGACAGAAGGGATGGAGGAAACAACAGGCAGAGACCAGAGAAAAGCCTAATGGGAAAGAAAAGGGGACAGAAGATCTTCCCTCCCTCTCTCTGCCCACGCCTCTTGCTGGGCCTCCATCTTCAGGGGCAGAAGGGGACCAGGACGCCTGGTTCCTGGGGTAGGGAGGGTTGCTCCCTCCTCGGGGGCTGCTCCCCCCACACCCCCGCCCTGGAGCTAATCAGCGGCTGTCATCTCCACGGTGAGGTCTTGGTTAAGGAGATTTAGGGCCGGGATCAATAGGAAATTTAAAAATCGATGCAGCGCGCAGGGCAAAATCGATGGCGTTTAATCGCCTTGCCGATTCCCAGTCAAAACAATTAGCCGCGCTGAGTGTTGAACATGGTGGAGACACGGCATTAACCGTCAATATTGGTGTAAGTGATGGTGGGGTGGGAGGGGGAATCCCTGGGCCTGGAGGGGGCTGGAGTCAGACAGTGCCTCAGGGCTGGGGGCTTCCCCCAGGCAGCACCCCTATATAGGGCTTCCCTCCAGCAGGGCCCACACTTCAGTCTCTCTGCCCTCTGCCACCCTCAGCTGCAGTCCCATGTGCAGCACTACCCCGGCCTATCTGCCTCCAGCTCTCCTCCTCCCTTCTCCCAGGGCCCTGACCTGCCATATGCCCTCTGATAGAGGGGAGAGGATGCCTCTCCCAAGTAGACAACTTCTCCAAGTAGACAGGCAGCCCATGAGATATGGGAGCTGTATTGCCAGGAGCACCTTGACCCTGGGAGCTATTTGTAAGATGCCTTCTCCCCATTTCATAGATGTGGACTCCAAAGATCAGAGAGGGGAAGCCCCTGGGCCACAGTTAACAGATATAGGAAGAGGAGGAGCCAAGATTCGAAACTGAGATGTCTGACTCCAAAGCCTGTGTTCCCTGCAGCTGTACCAGACAAGAGGTTGATGCCAACGTTCACAGGAGGAAAGAAAGTTCAGAGTTTAGTCCCGGCCCCTTGGCGATCCTCATGGCAGGTGGGTTTGTTGTGTCCTCATCTCCACCTGCCCCTCAGGCTGTGAGCAACTTGAAGGCAGGCAGGGCCTGGCTCCCCGGGGAATTCCCAGCATCACCCAACACAGCGTCTATCTCCAAGCTGGGGCTTGGGCCTAAGGATGATAGTGTCACTTGCTTACAAGACACAGACTGTCCACAAATACCCCCACCAAGGGGCAGATGCATGGAGAGACCAGCACCCACAAACACATCAGCACTGGTGTTTCCTAAGTGCTGGGTATGCACCAGGTATGGCGCTTGGCCCCCCGGATCTCTCAGAATCCTCACAAAGATTTGGTGAGTACCATCCCCTGACACTGCTGAAGAAATGGAAGCTCAGAGAGGTAAAGCCATTTGCCCAAGGTCACATAGCCAAGAAGGGGCAGCTGTGCCTGACTGGACTCTGAGGGGCATTAGATGCAGAACAAATAAGATTTAATGACAACAAGCGAGAGATCTGGATGCCAGGAGGAAGTGAAACCTAGCACATAGGCAGAAGCCCAGGCGAGGCCCACAACGAGCCACTGGGCTCCCAGTTCCGGGGTGCTATGTGGGGAGAGCAGAAGCTTCTGTGACCACCAGCTCCCTGGTGCAGAAGAGCAGGAGGGAGTGTGTGGGCAGGAGAGGAGGCCCACAAGATGAGCCAGGGATTGATCTGACAAGGTCCTAATCAAATGGTCAATATCACTGACCTGACCACTTAACCTATTGATAAGCTGGCAAGGATGGAGCAGGCGGAGAGTGGGCTCGGGGAGGGAGGCGGTGAGAGGGACGGGGGATGCCTGGAGGGACAGGGCTCAAGCCTGCGTCAACCCTGGGCCGGAGGCCTGGAAGGTGATGATCTCTCCTTCCTCAGGGTCTCCTGCCTCCCCCCGGAAACATCTCATATCTTCTGTCTGAGGGCTTCCTCTTCCCAAGCTTCCCTTTCCTCTCTGGGCCCTCCTGTTACCTCTACAATGAACACACATCACACCACTTGTTTGTAATTGCAAGAAGGGCTAATGAACACTATTCCCTGAATGAGGCCAATGATGAGCCGGGCCCCCATGCCACCCCCAGCTTCCCGCGGACCATGCCTTAGGTTTTCACAGGTGGAGAGTCTTCCCATCTGAGCCTCAGTGTCCTTATCTATTACCTGGGGATAATTATCATAGGGAAAAACCCAGATGTCCCACAGCTGGGGACTGGCATGATAAATGATGGTTTAGCAGCCATACAAAGAACTGTGGAGCTGTAGAAAATATGCTTGAAATAAATTCACTGACAAGGGAGCGATGTTCATAATCCATTGTTAGGAAGGAAAACGGGCAAGTTATAAACAGGCATATAGCACATGATCTCATTTTTTATGAAACACACACCCACACTTGCTCCTTGCTCCTCCCCCCAAAAAAAGGTTTGGAACAGAAATCAGAATTCTGAGTTTGGGTCCCAGTCATCTGAATTTCTTTGGATAAACTCAGAGGCACACTTCCCTTTGAGAAAAAGCTGTCTGGGGGCAGCGCCTGTGACTCAGTGAGTAGGGCACCAGCCCCATATACTGAGGGTGGTGGGTTCGAACCTGGCCCCGGCCAAACTGCAACAACAACAACAACAAAAAAATCCATAAATTAGATTATTGTTAACTAGATTATCATCTCTTGAAGTGTCTGTATTTTCTATTGCTTCTACAATGGATGTGTATCACACTATTTGTTTTTAAATGTGAGAAGTGAGGCTAATGAACACTGCCCTGGCTGAACTGTGGCCGAGGGCACAGCAGACACACAAGAAGTGCTGTTTCTCTCGCCCCCTCTCCCTTTCCCAGCCAGGTTGGTCTTCACGTCCCCTCCTATGTCCAAGTCCAGCAAAGTTCAGTGTCCTCAAGAATGTGAATGATTAAAAAAAAAGAAGAAAAGTATGTGAATGAATTTCAAGTCTGCTGAACAGAGAAGCACTTGCTCCTCTAGTCTCTGCTCTCAATAGAGTGAGCAGAGTAGGATCAAGCCAAATAATGTCCCCCATCCCCTCTCCAGGAAACTGGCTGAACGTTTACAGACAGGAGGAACAGCTGGAAGCAAAGCCGTGACCCAGAGGGAGGGAAGGATTTCCCCACAGTTACCTAGCTGGTTATGAGAGAACCTGGACCAGACGTTGGGGCTCCAGGCTCCTGTGTCCTGGGTCATCCCATTCTACTACTGGCAGCAGGAAAACGGCAGGAGCAAGCATGCAGGCAGACTGCTGAGAAAATGGGCACTTCTGCAGGGCAGAAGAGCATGGTGGGTAACACCGGGCATGCTGCTTCGTCCCTGTGTGGCCCTGCACAAGTCACTTCATCTCTCTGAGCCTGTTTGCTCAATCATAGCATGATGACAATAACACCTGCCTCACAGCACTGAGGTGAGCAGCCAAAAATCCCGCGCTTATAAGGAACTTAGCAGACACACCAGAAAGGGGCAAGTGAGCATTAGAAATGATATTACCATCATCAGCCGCAAGTGCTGGGCAGGATGGAAGGCGGTGGGAGGGGCAGGGTAACCTGAGCAAACCAACAAATGCAGTGAAGACACCTGGTTAAATCCGTTCCTGTGTTTATTCATTCTTCTGTTCATTCATTCTAAGTATTTCCTGAGGCCAATTCTAGGCCAGACCCTGTGCTGGGCCCTGCAATTCAGATAGGAATAATGAGAGCTCACACTGGGTTGGTAAAGGGGGAATTAGGGATGGCTGGGGCTGGTCCCTGCCTCGAAGAGTTGCTGCCTCAGTAGTCCCCAAACTGTCCCTTGGGGCTTCTGCTAAAAAGCGTTGAGTAGAGGAACACAAACCCCCACCATCTGACGGGTGTAGCAGCTCAGGTGTGTGTGCACACACTGGAATAGTAAGCTCTGTGCAGATGGGTTGTACAGAGCTTTGTAATTCACAGGCCCGCCGCTCTGGGACACTCCGTGCTCAGGGTTTTTTTCCTCCTTTTTTTTTTTTAATGAAAAAAAAAGTTCAAAGCACCTAGCACAATGCCTGCCACCTGGCAGGTACTCAATAAATAGGAGCTATTATTAGTGTCATCATCACACGTGCCACCATGCCACTGCTCTTCATCCCCACAAAAACCTCATTTTGCCGACGAGGAAACTCGAAGCTTAAAAGGAGTGCTGTGACTGGAAGCCGGGTATGTGGGGCTCCACAGTCTCTGTGGCCTCCTCCTTTGTGTCTGGGGGTGGGGCCATAAGGTGAAGGAGGGGAGGGCAGCTCCGTATGCTGGGGGTGAGCAGACAAGACAATGGGGGTAAGGGTGAGTTGGCTGGAGCAGAGGGAGTGTTATGAGGGAGATGGAGGTGCACGAGGATGGCCCCTGGAGGGGCCCAGGATGGCAGCTTTGGAATCTGGCTGCTTTGAAGGTCAGGCCAGAAATGGACTGAGTTGCCAATGTCTCCCTATAGCACTGGCAGGTGCAGCCCCCTGGAAGGGGAGCTCCCCCCAGCCTTGTTAGATACAGCAGACATCCACCTCCACCATTATATTGGGCAAGTAGGAAGACAGGGCATCAGCTCCAGTTCACTTGACCAATATCCCCTGAGCACTCAGTCACATGCTGGGAACTGTGCCTTACACTGGGAATACAGCTGGGAACAAGAAAAACTTCCTGCCTTCAAGGCATTGGCCTTCTAGTAAAGGAAGAGATATAACAGGCAGGAAAGTACCCTTAAGAACTAAGAAGAAAGCCTGGTATGGTAGCTCACGCCTGTAATCCCAGCACTCTGGGAGGTCAAGGCGGGTGGATTGCTTGAGCTCATGAGTTCGAGACCAGCCTGAGCAAGTGCAAGACACGCCCCCCCCCCCTGTAAAAAATTGCCGTGTGTTGTGGCAGGCACCGAATGTCCCAGCTACTTAGGAGGCTGAGGCAAGAGGACTGTTTGAGTCCAAGAGTTCGAGGTTACTGTAAGATATGAAATCACAGTGATCTACTGGGAACAAGAAAGTGAGACTGTCACCAAAAAAAAAAAAAAAAAAAACTAACAAGGGAAATAAAGCAAGTAAGGAGTGGCTTACAAAGTGTTATTTTATTTATTTAGTTTTTTCAATATGTTATTCTAGGCTGAGTGGTCAGGAAAGATCTGTTGGGAGAGGTGGGTTTTGAGCAGCAGCCTAAACGAAGCATGGAGGTCAGAGCTTTCCTGGCAAAGGAAGCAGCAAGTGCAAAGGCCCTGAGTCAGGAAGAAGGTTTAAGGAATAGAAAAAAGGCCAGATGGGCTTGAGCTTCTGGAGCCAGGAGGCAAGGAGTAAAGTTGAATAGGCAGACAGGCATCAGCTCATGTAAGGCTTTGTAGATCAAGAAAGATGTTCTTTTTTCCTCTTCTTTTTTTTTTTTTTTTTTTTTTTTTTGAGACAGAGCCTCAAGCTGTCACCCTGGGTAGAGTGCCGTGGCATTGCAACTCACAGCAACCTCCAACTTCTGGGCTTAAGCGATTCTCTTGCCTCAGCCTCCCAAGCAGCTGGGACTACAGGTGCCTGCCACAACGCCTGGCTACTTTTTGGTTGTAGTTATCATTGTTTTTTTGGCAGGCCCGGGCTGGATTCAAGCCAGCTCTGGTGTATGTAGCTGGTGCCTTAGCCACTCGAGCCACAGGCACCGAGCCTCCTCTTTTTTTCTTGAGGCAAGCTCTTGCTCTGTGGCTCAGGCTGGAGTGTAGTGGCATAATCATAGTTCACTGCAGAAATGAATTCCTGGGCTGAAGTGATCCTCCTGCCTCAGCCTCCCAAGTAGCTAGGACTATAGAGACTTGCCACCACATCCAGCTATTTTTGGTAGAGATAGTTTCTTCCTATGTGGCCCTGGCTGGTCTTGAACTCCTGCTGGCTTCAAACGATCCTCCTGCCTTGGTCTCCCAGAGTGCTGGGATTGCAGGAATGAATCACCAGGCCTAGCTAGATGTTCTTCTAAGTGCAATGGGGGGAATGAAAGGCTGTCAGGGTGGCAAGTGAGGGTTTCACCTTCAAAACCTAGACTCACTGAGTGTGGTTACTTGAGGCTATAGTCCCAGCTACTCAGAAGGCAGAGGCAGGAGGATCACTCGAGCTCAAGAGTTCTATACCAGCCTGGACAACACAGTAGGACCCAGTCTCTTTTAAAAAGTGTTTAGTAAAGAGAGAGAAAGAGAGAATCCAAGCTTCAGCCTGACTCTTTCCCCATATACCCAGTAGAACCACTCTTCAAGACCAAACCCAAGAAGCCTGTGATAAGCCTTTGGAGTCCTTTGCCAGGGCTTTGTCCAGGTCAACCTCCCCAGACTGGGGACTCCTCTGGAACAGAGTAGGATCTAACTCATCTGTGTGTCCTGGCACCCAGCTCAGGCCTGGCCACCAGAGGCCTCAGAAATCAGTAGTGTCAGTAGTCACCAAGGGGGACTGTAACCCCTATCCCCCATCCCCCAGCAAAGCTCCATTTGGAGGCAAGCCATATCTTGTCCAACTCTGCCCAGGGAAGGTCACAAGGGGAAGGCAGTCTACCCTCCCACACCAAGCCTTGTCCCAGGTTCCCAGGCTGGATAGGGAGGGCAGCAGGCCTGTGACTGGTGGCCTGCTCACCAAATCAAATCCCTTCCTCCAGGGTCTGCACATGCTGTTCCTCCTCCCCACCAGGCTTCAAGAGACCCCTGACTTAGTACCCAGCCTACACACCTGTCCCTCCTCAAAACCGTGATTACACGGTGTGCCTAGAATAAATCTGCCCTTCCCAATCATGTCTAGCTCCTCCCGGGCTCCCAATGGCCTAGTGACCCTGGGTCCTGCATGGTTGCTGGAGACAATCCATACTTGTTCACATCTCTATGCCTTTGCCCAGGCAAGCACCTCCATTTTAAAAGCTCTCTGCCTCCCCTATTCCTTGCACCCAACTCACCCTGTCCATGTCCTCTCCTTGGTGAAGACTCCTGGGGACTCCCTCCTCAGTGGTGCCCCCAGGCACTCTGTGCACCCCCATTAGAGACCAGAACCTGGGCCCCAGTGGCAGAGACCCCATTTCCCACCTAGGGATACGTCAGAATTTCTTTTCTTTTTTTTTTTTTTCTTTTCTTTCTTTCTTTCTTTCTTTCTTTTTTTTTTTTTTTTTGAGACAGAGTCTGACTCTGTTACCCTGGGTAGAGTGCCATGGCATCATAGCTCACAGCAACCTCAAACTCTTGGGCTCAAGTGCTCCTCTTGCCTCAGCCTCCCCAGTTGCTGGAACTGTAGGCGTCCGCCACCACTTCTGGCTAGTTTTTCTATTTTTTAGTAGAGAAGGAGTGTCAGGCTGGTCTTGAACTCCTGAGCTCAGGCAAACCACCCCTGCCTCCGCCTACCAGAGTGTTAGGATTACAGGCATGAGCTACTGTGCCCACCCCAGAGGACTTTTCTAAAGGGACAGTTGCAGCACAGTGGGGTGGGGGTGGGACATCTGAGCCTGGCATTATTTATGCCTGTGTGGCCTGGGCGAGTTTGGGGAGGGATATGTGTACTCATTGAGAACTTCGTGTTGTGTCTAACACTCATCTTAAACACCACTTGCTCTGCGGTATTACACCTGAAATACTCGTCTAAACCAGGTTCTCTGTGACCTCCTCCTGCAGCCCTGTTCCTGTCCTTTCCAGATGTTATCTCCAGTTATAACTGACCAGACACTAAGGTACCATCAGCATCAATCCTGTTGGCTTGGAGCGCTCACTAAGCAAGGCCAAGTTCTGTCTTGGAAACTCAGTGTTTCTCCAGCTTCTTGTTTTGGGGACAGGCTCAAGTAAGAGCTGAGTACCTGTGAGATGAGTTAATTAGTCCCAAGAACATTTTCACACTTGAGTATCTCCCCATTCTTGTTTGCTTTAAGGGTATGAGACTAGATTGGGGAATGTCCGTGTGCGCAGGGTGTGTCCCTTTTGGTCACCATGCGTGGCTTCCTCCTGGGATCCCTGATCATGGCCTATGTGCACCCCAGGGCATGTAGGCCAGGATGCCGCTATGTTTTAGCATTTGTATTTGTACATTTTCTGTTGAAACAAAATCTCCACACGAGGAGCACCCTGGTGTTTTGGTATTTGTCTTGCCCTGTGATGTTTCGGTACCTACGTGCCTGCACAGACATCTGGGTTGTCATACCTGTGTGTGAATATGTTCTTATCCTTGTTTCCAACCTGTGTGTCCATTCCAGCTTCTCTCTAGTCATGTACACCAATATCTGAGTGGATCTGTAGATTTATTATCTGTGAATTTTCTAAGAAAATCTCTGACCAAGAGTATCGGTATCTGGGTCTTAGGACCCATGATTACACATGTCTAACATGTGTTTCAGAATCCGCGTGGGCATCTGTTTCAAGACCATTGCCTACAAATGCATGCATATCTATTTCAGTATTTGCCTGTGTATCTGTTCAAGACTTATGTGGCCTCTCTAGTTTGGAAAGTGAGAAAGAGAGTGTGTGTGTGTGTGTGTGTCTGGGGTGATATGGACTCGTGTATACCTGTGTGTCTGCCTTCCCTAGCTGCTATTGCCTCCCAGTCTGGATGAGTACCTTCTCTCTCTCTCTTCTCTCACGCACTCCCTGCCATGCTCATATGTGCCTTGCGGATGGGGAGGGGACGGGGTGTCAGCGAGCTCCTGTGTCACAAGGTTAATTTCTCCGCAGCCAGGCAGGCTGGGCCCTGAGGGGAGTGGTGGGGGAGGGGCCGGTCCCCACAGCCCCTCTGATAAATATGTATTTGGGGCTGCTGTGCTCAAAGGTCATGGGGGAGAAGGAGGAGGAGGGGTGGTCTGTACCGTGCTGTGCCGCTGGGTGCCAGCAGGGCTCAGCATGGGTTGTGTGAACCCCTCCAGAGGGATGCTGAGATTCGGGGAGATGCCCCTCACATCCTGGTCTGGCCTACCCCACCCATAGCCATGGTCAGAGGGAGATGCTGTTGTGGACACACAGATATTCAAACTCCAGAGCAGGCAAACACATAAGCTCATGGCTGCCGATACCTAGATAGAGTCTCAAATGGATGCACAAAGACAGCCTCATGGGCCCCCAGATGCATGGACACCTTAGGGTCCAGAGCCAGACCCATCCCTTCTTCCCCACCCCAACCTACACCACAATGACAAAAAAACCCAAATCCAAGCAAGAGTGCATGGCATCTCACAATAAGAAAGGTCCCTACACATTGAATACACAAACACACACACACAGAGACACAAAAACAGAGTCCAACGAGAAAGGTCCCTGAACACTTTGTGAGTGGGCATGTACATATATATACACAAGCAAACACACACACAAAGACACGCACATAGACGCACACCAAGAGTCCTGAAGACACAAAGTTCTATGGAGGCAGGTGCACACTGACGACTGCAGATAAATGTATGAACACACATGCACACAAATGTGAACACTCACACCTACAAAGACCCCCAAGACACACACACCAGGATGCCTGGAGGAGTAGGCTGGAAACCCACCCTGCTACAACATAACCCGCTCTGGCCCTTTTCCCACTGAGGCGAGAATGGCTGCCTGGTCTCTGGACCGTGGCCCCCAGCCAGCTTCAGCCAAATGCGCCATCATTTGTCCAGCTCTGAGTCACACCAATTGTCGAGCCTCCCCTCCTCGCTGACCAGCCATCTCGGCCGTCGGCGGCCTCGGCCATTAGCCGGCTCCTGCCTCTGGCCTGCATTTGTTGAATCTTCCTTACCTGGCAGAACCGTCCGGACCAATGGAGCCCTTTCGGGGTCTGCCTGACCCTTTCCTCAAGAGAGTCCGAGGTACCCTGTTGTGTGACCCTCAGCCCATGCCTCAGGGCAACCCCCCCAACCCAGCACACTGCTCAGGCTGTCATTCTTCAATGACCGCTGGCCACAGTGGTTCTGGTGGATCTCGAAGCTGTGTGTGTGAGTGTGTGTAAGTCTGCTTATAGGTGTGTGTGCATGGGTGGTGGGCTGGCCATAGCTGAGCTTTAAGTCAAAAGGAGTGAGTGTGTGTGTGTGTGTGAATACAGGGTTAGGATGTCAGCGGCTGTGCTTAAAGTCAGAGTGCCTGAGTATACGGTTGTGCATATGGGGAGAGGGAATGTCAGGGGCTGTGCTTCCTGCGAGTGTGTTTGCATGTGTGCATGCTTTAGTGCAGGAGTGACTTAGTGTATAGCTCTGGGCTTGGTGTGGAGGGTCCATAAGGGACCGTCTCTGTCTTAGGTATGGGGTGGGGGGACAGTATAGTACAGGCGTCTATTTCTCAAGCAGTTGTGAGACAGTGGAGTGTGCCTCTCAGACTCTGTTGCCTATGTTTGTGAAAGTGACAGATGCTGCCTCCCTGGCCTCACTGCAGCGGATTAAGTCTGTGAATGCCACATGAGTCCACACCCTGGATGGGGGAGGGTCCCCAGTCTGCTCTTCCGCTCACATGTGTGGGTCATAGCCCTGTGCATTATAGGATCCTGGGGCTGAAGGCTAAAGTGCTTCCCTCGTTAGTTTCTGTGAGGGAGCTCCTCAATGGTTGCCAGGATGAAGGCCCCTTCCTCAAGGTGTGTGCACACGAATACACTCCTGCTCACACTCCACTCTATGTGGTCCAAGGCACATTTTTGCAAGATGCACGAATGTGACTGCATGCATGATAGCTCCCCACTGCCAGCTAGCTCAAGTCCAAACTTCTCAAAGCCAGTAGCCGAGCCTCTCTAGATGGGACCTTGCAACACTGTGCCAACTTCTGCCTTAGGACCATGCTGCCAACCTGGGCTCTTCCTCCCTGCTTCCCCAGCCATCCTGATGCCCTCCCACCACTCCTCCTTCCTCAATGCCTGAGCATCCTCAAAGACCCATCTCCTTATCAAACCTATGCCTTCCCCTTTCTCCAGACCCCTAATGACTTGAAAGCTCCCTTTGTGCTCACAGGTCAGGCACCCAGGATCTTGACTAAGACTGAGACCATCTCTGCTTTAGAGTCCAGGCCTGAGTTGGTTCATGGTTGGTGCCTAACAATCATTTTCAGTGAGGAGGGATCATGCTACCATTGCCTGATCACTGCAGGGAACTTACTGGACTTTTTTGGTCAGTGATTCATTCCACTTAGTAAATGCAAAAATCCTGTATTCCTGTGGGACTACCAGCATCAGCCTCCTTCCCAATGTGTCAGAGCTGGGAAAGCTGCTTCCCCAAGGATCTAACAAAGTTGGGGTGATGGGTGAGTGAAGGAAGGTGCACCTGCCTCCCAAGGCCACCACATGCATCTAGGAAGATGACACAGGGATGGCCAGAAGGGGCTGAGGGGCCAGGAACTCATCCATACTCTTCTTTGAACAGGCCCAGCCCAAACCATCACTGACAGAGCAGACCCAAACATGCTTATTTGCCAGCTTTCTTTCTAGGATACAAAGCGAGACCCAGGTCCTCAAAGCCGCGCTGAGCCACATGAGGCATCCATCCACCCGACAGGTCCTGGGAGACAGGCCTGTGGATGGATGTCTCAGGGGGCAGGGAGTAAGTGGGCGAAGGGGCAGAGCCAGTGAAAGGAAATGGCACTGGGACAGTTGATAGGAGAGGGATAGACCTCTCAGGACAGACAAAACTCAGTACCAGGAGTACAGAGGCCTTGGTTCTACAGCCGCTTAGTTGGTGATGGGCTGAGCAAATAATGTGGGCCTCAGAATCCTCATCTGTGAAAAGGACACCATCGGGGCCGCAGTAAGAGCTGGGGAAGTGTAAGGGATGTCTTGTTATTATTATTATTATTATAGGAGGTGTTTGGCTCAAGGGAAAATGGTGAGCGATACATATTTAGAAGGAAGAATAGACTGTGGTCTGAGGAGAGCCTATACCCATTCTGTCTTCTAACAATTTGTCACACCTGGATTTCTCAGCTATCTCCATCCCGAAAAATCCTGAAAATTAACCAGCACATGCCAGAAAGGGAAACTGGTCCCTTAAACCCATGATGTTCAAATAGCCCTTGGTGAGGCCATACGGCCCACCCACACGCTGCGGGTCATGCCTGCACACATTCTGATTATGCACCAGGGCTGTGGAAATATCTACCCCGTGGAGTGCTAAGGTTGGGACCCTTGCCTAACTGTGATGCTGGTGGGGGAAGAGGTTTTAGCCTAAGGGCCATTCATGCAAGGAGGGAATATATATATGAACCAGAATGGAAGTGGCCTGTAGTGGCCACCGATGGACTCTCCGGAAAAACAAATCTGGCCAACATGCGGTCTCAGATGTATAGGCTACCAATCTCTATTACACACATAGCCTGGGTATAGGTGTGTGTACACACACACACTCACAAACATGACTTGATTCTTTCTGAATTCTTTCCCTATGGCGGCCCTGCCATGGACCTTCCAGTTTCCCTGCAAAGACTGGCAGAGGAAAGTGAGAGCAAGGATGGCCCTGCAATCTGCCAGAGGGTTGGTTGGCCATCAGCCTCAGGGAAATGGGGGGTTTGCACCTCTCAAATGGGCAAGGATGGGGCTCTGCCCAGCATTACCCATAAATCAGGAAGTAGACAGAGAATCGCGTTACCAGCAACTGAAGATGATGCCTGCAGCCCTGATCAGCTTCCCTCCAGGCCCCCCTGCCACCCCCTACACTGAAGCTTTGTTACTACAGAAGGGCTTTCTTAGGCTGGCAGACTGCGGGGAACGGGGATCTTTTCTTGTTTTGTTTTCTTGAACCCAGCTTCAAGGTTGCTGCGCAAGCATGCTGTCAAACCCACCCATGTGCCCGCAACCTCTGTTTGCTCACACAGGCCCTCCTTCACAAACCTACTCTCCCCTTCCCCAGATACACAGAGACCCCTAGCAATTACGATAATAATATCTCCATGAAGACATGGCACTTTCAGACTCATGTCTTCAACATTCACCTTCGTGTGCACTACACCCAGACCTAGTACCAAACGTAGAGCCTCTACTCCAAGCATGATGCACGTACAGAATGTCATTTGTCCACCGCTGAAGCCAGACTTGGCACACAGACCTGCACACGCATGGACAGCTTCCACGAACAGAGCCAGAGAAGGCCTTTGGAGCGCACTCACAGCGAGTGGTACATGAACATCAAGTACAAATGCCCGCGCTGATTCCCTCTTGCACGTATGTCACCCACAATGGGGAACCCCAGTCACTGGCCCCCTCTGAAAACACATGACATGGTTCTACGCCTTTGGTTTCTCATTCTGCCAAGGGTGCCAAGCCCTGCACACATAGTTAGTCCTTCCTAAACTCATCTCGCTATGGACGTAGGCCTTATATACATGCGTGCTACTGCTGTGGTCTGACTCTGTGCACGCCAGTCCCCCACTGCACATGGACTCTACCCTCCCCTTTTACCCTGGAGGATGGGGGACAAATGTGCCTGACAAGATGGCAAAGAGATTAAACACTACTGAGTTCAGCAGCTGATTGGGTCTTTCTCTAAATCCAAGACCTACAACCCAACTCCACATCTCTAGCATGGGGAGCGGTTAGCAGGCCAGAGGCTTTCTCTGGGGATCTTTTTCCTGCACTCTAAAGCTCTAAGGACCCTCTCAGAAGGACCCCCACCCCAGTTTCCTCCCCTTTCCCTTCCCACTAGCCATCCATGTCATTTTTGCCTCTGTCCACACCCTTCTCTCTCAGTGGGGCTGAGTCCATAGCCACGAGCCCTCACTTAAGATCTTCCCCTCCCCCTCTTAAGCCTCCCCCCATTTATCCAGCAGGACTTCTCTGGGCCCAGAGGAAATGGGGGTGGCGCTAACCCCCCCAGACCCAGGCCCCCAGGTGGGAGGGAAAGAAGAGAGTGGAAATACAGAGGCTCAGAACGGGGGTTAGGCTCTGGCGAGAGTTGGGGTACTCCTGCCTCTTTGTGGAGCCCCTCTCCCTAGCACTCCGTTCAAGGCTAGTGCTGCAAAAGTGATGAATAAATGAAACTGCGGGAGGGGATAGAAAGAAAATGAGTGGCAGGGAAGGGAGAATAAAAGAAAAGGGGAAAGGGAGAAGGGAAAAGGGGAAGAAAAAGAAAGGGAGTGGGTGTAGAGTGGGAGACAGAAAAAATAAAAACGGGGGGGGGGACTTAGGAGAGAAAGAGATCTTACTGAGAGGAAGAGAAACTGGAAAACAGGGAGAAAGAAAAATCAGTAAAGGAGATGGAGGGAAAGGGGCAGAGAAAGGACATGAGAAGGAAAAGAAAAGAGAAGGGAGCAAAGAAGCAGCCAAAGGGGGTCCCCAAGTTATGGACTTGGTCCAGAAAGCTGAGGGGCTCTCTGTGGCTCCCCAGCATCACTCCGGGGCCCTGGAGCCCCGCTGTGCACCTCTCCTCCTGCCTGACGCCACCGCCTCTCTGCGCCCCATCCCGCTGCTTCCTCTTCCCATTCCCACCCTTCCTGCCGTCCAAGGCACCCCACTCCTTTCTCTCACCCCTCATTCCCACCCACCAGCCCTTTCTCAGCCCCTCTGCCTCTTACCTCTCCCCCCCCATGCACCCTGCTTGCTTCGGAGCTTCAGACAGCATCACCAACCAGTAT
The DNA here is from genome assembly GCA_963574355.1 of Loris lydekkerianus. Lineage (NCBI taxonomy): Eukaryota > Metazoa > Chordata > Mammalia > Primates > Lorisidae > Loris > Loris lydekkerianus. The sequence continues at coordinate 80,976 of CAUYPK010092739.1, read as the reverse complement.
CCTCACCATCATCGCACTAAACCGGCCCCCACACCCCCAGGAAAGGAGAGAGAGGAAAAAAAAAAAAAACACAGGCGGAACCGCCACCAGCCCTGACCCCTTCTTGCCTCATTTTCTCCACAGTCTCCCCTTCCTCAAATGCAGGGTCAAAATTGGGGTCCCGCCCAGCCCGGGGAGCCTCTCGGAAGCGCGGGGCGACCTGGCCTCTCTTCTCCGTTTTCTCTCCTTTCTGTGTTCGGTGGCCCTGGCTGCGATGTGTTTTATTTTCATTGTCTTTTTATTGGCATTATTTTTTCTTTCTCTTTTCTTTATTTTTTGGCCTGCGAGCGGTAGCAACGAAGCGCCCGCTGCCTGTCTCCTGCCAGCTCGGCGGCGTCCCGGCTCTTTCTCTGCCCTGCGCTCCTCCGCCTCGCTCCTTTCTCTCCTGCCCGGCTCGCGCTCCTGCCCTCTCAGCTCCGTCCTCAGCCGATCACCCTCTCCTCTCCACTGCCTCCCCTCCACCCCTCTCCTTTCCCCATCCTTCTTACCCCTTCTCCCCTTTTCCCCTCTCTCTTCACCTCCTCTCCATCTCCATTTCCTCCCATCCCTACCCCCCCATCTCTCCTCTGGTTCCCTCACCGCCACCGACATCAAGCTGACCCCCGTCGCCCCCAAAGAATAAAAATACCCAGCCAGGGGGCAAAGCCCCGGCGCCAGGCGCCGGGAGGGAAGCGAGAGGGCCGGGGCCGCGGCGGCGGCGGGCAGCTGGAGCGCGGTGCGGAGCGAGCGGCGCCCGCCCGGCTCCCGCCCGGAGAGCTCTCTGCAATAGGCCGAGCCGGCTGCATTAAGCTTCTTGCAATCAATAAAGCGCGGGTCAGATTATGCAAAGCGCAGATATTAATATGCAAAGTTTTAAAGATTTTTAAATGGAAGGGCGAGCGCGGCGCGGGCAGGCGGGCAGGGGCTGCGAGGGGAGAGGGAGGAAGGGAGGGCGGGCGGGCGGGCGCGCAGGCGAGCTGGGGAGAGGAGGAGGCTGCCCGCCGCCCGCCCGGCTGCGCCGCGCCGCCTTGCCTTACCGCTGCTCCCATCGGTAGGCGCCGCTGTCTTCGCCATGCGCGTCAGCTGCACGGCTCCGAGGGGATGGCCGAGGAGGAGCCGCCGCCGCCAACGCTACCCCCGCTCCCGCTCCCGCTCCCGCGCCCGCTCGCTGCCTGCTGCTGGCGCTGCTCTGGCCGCTGCTCCTCGCCTGAGCTGCCGGCGCGAGCCCAGGCGCGCGCCATCCCCGGCTCCCACCTTGTCCCCATGGCAACCCCGGGCCCAAGGATGCTCAGAGAGAGAGCGCGAGCGAGAGAGCGAGGGGGGAGAGAGGGAGAGGGAGAGGGCGGGGAGCGCAGGGGACACGGAGGCAGGGAGAGGCCCGAGACCCACAGAGACGCGCAGAGATACGCAGAGATACGACGAGACAGAGACAGAGATAGGGGAGAAGGGTGGGGAGTAGAGGAGGACAGCAAGGAAAGGAGAAGCCCTGAGACTCACAGAGACTCAGAGAGACACCCAGAGACACAGGGACACACAGAAACAGAGAAGAAAGGCAGAGAAGCAGGGAGCAGAAGGGGATTCGAAGGCAGGGAGAGACCCTGATGTCCGGAAACTCACAGAAATAGAGATAAGGGAGAGGGGACAGGGGAAGGAGCACAGAAGACAGCTCGGGAGGACTCAGAGACAGAGACGAGAGACACAGGTGCATAGAAACAGAGGGACACAGAGAAAGAGAAGAGATGAGATGGGGAGCAGAAGGGGACTCAAAGTCAGAGAGAGGCCCTAAAACCAGAGACTCAAAGGGACACCCAGAGCAAAGGTAGAAAGGAGAAAGCATGGAGCAAAGGGGACACTGAGGCAGAAAGAGACTCACACAGGCAGAGAGATATTCAGAAATACACAGACACAGGGCAGAGTAGGGGGGGAGAGGAGGGAGAGGAGGCGCAGATGAGGACATGAAGGCACAGAGAGAGACACTGAGAACCTCAGAGACACCCAGAGACAAAGAGATAAGAAGAAGAGTTCATGCAGAGAAGGATGCAGAACAGAGAAGCAGACACACAGAGATAGGGAGATAGAGGGAGAAAAGAGAGAGAGACTCGCAGAGGTCAGAAAGGCAGACAGGCAAGAGCTACAGGCAGAGAGAGAAAGACAAAGCTGCAAGGCAGAGTTAGAGACACAGAGAGAGAGAGACAGGCGCACAGAGATAAGAGAGACACCCTGCAGAATCAGAGAGATATGAAGAGCCAGAGAGAATCAGACGAGGGGACAGACGATGAGTGAGATGTAGGCAGAAACGCAGAGAAACACACACAGAGATTCTAAAAAGCAACCGAAGAAACAGAGACAGGAAGATGTGTGCAAAGAGAGACACAGGGGCCCAGACATACAGAGACAAAAAGAAATAGAGACAGTGAGAGACAGAGTCTTAGAGAGTCAGAGTGATGCAGAGAAACACAGAGGCACACAGCACGGACAGTCTGGAGAAGTCTGAGGAGACACAGAGATAAGTGGAGGGAGACAGACACTGGTGGACAGGTGCACAGAGAGACACAAGACAGAGACAGGAAGAGATAAATGGAGAGTCAGACATAAAGAAGGAAACCTGGAAAAGACAGGGAGTGGGACAAAGAGGTGGAGGCCAGGGAAAGCGAGAGAAGGGGCAGGCCGGGGTGAGAGCAGAGACTAGCAGGGTGCCAGGAGAGTCTGAGGGGGCACCAAGAGGGAGAGGGCAGGTGGGAGGGGAGAGGAGGGAGGGGGAAGGGAGAAGAGGGAAGGGAAGTGAGCAGGGCAGTGCCCGGTCCCTGACACCTCTCTTGTGCCAGGCAGTCAGCGTGGGGAGGAGGGGGAAGGAAAGAAAGGAGGGCAGAGCGGGAAGGGGTCCTGGGCCGGGGAGCGTCCCAGTTGGATCTGGGAAGGGTGCACGGCTCCTGCCCCCTGCTGGCAGGGCGAGGTGGCTGCTCAGGGAGGCGGATGGGCTGCAGTGGTACCCAGACCCAGGCGGGGATGTTAGGGAGGAGGGGGGTCGAGGAGGAGGAGGAGGAGGATGCGGGCACGCGCTGCGCGGTCTCAGCAGCAGCCGCCCTTCGCTTTGTTACCAGCACGGCTGCCCCGTCCGTACTGAGGGGGCATAGGCGACCCTTGCGACTTGTGTGTGAGAGAAACACGAGAATCACCAACTGCCCACATGTACAGAAAATGCTCCCGGGACCTACACTGCAAATGCGTAACAGAAATAGATACAGGAAACACCTACCCCGCGGGCGTACAAAGTAAGTACCCGGGACCCGTGTAGCGTGTGCATAATAGACACAGAACTACCTACTACTCCCCGTGCGGAGCAGTCTCTTGGGACCCGCACTGTGTGCACAACACAAATAGATGCAAAAAATATCTACCCACGTGCATACAAAGTAGACACAGGGACTTAGCTACTCAGAAAGTGCATAATAGACATGGGGCCACTTAGTACCCACTCTACAGAACAGGCTCCTCAGATCCATGCTGTGAGTGCACAACGCATATAAATACAGGAAACGCCCTCCGCACCTGCACACAGCTAGGCACATGGGACCTATGGGCATATCACGTGAGACACGAAACTTCCCAGCAGCCACATACCAAGCAGCTTCCCAGGTCCCATGCTGTGTGTGTACAACACACGTGAGTGCAGGACACATCCTGTCCCTCATGCCTAGGAAGCAAGCACACCAGGCTACTAGATCTACCTGTTGTGAACATAAAACACCCCAAAGCAGGTCCTGGTGACCCCCTGGGCATATATAACACAACTGAACATAAGAAACACACACCCTACCTGCATACAAAGGCACATTAGGTCCCATCAGTAAGACGGGAACTCATAAACGGTATGTGTAATGACAACCACAAACTACCTACTCTGGAAGAAAAGAAACTTGAACTCTGCAATGAATATACCCAACCCAATCTGGAGCACTCCCCCCACAATCGTCTGTACATGTACAGTAGACCTAAGAAGAGCCTTGTGTCCCTGCTAGAAGGGAAGTTCAGAGACACAGCAGAGTCCAAGGATGTCCTGTTCCCTGCCTCATCCCCAGCACCTAGAAGGATCAGCATACGGGGGAGGAGGGTTATCCCTTCTAAGAATGACCAAATACATGATGATTATATGTACAATGAGCACGTATCAAGCACATAAGAGCCAATATTAAGGATCAAAAAAAATTGATTTGAAGTTGGCTACAGTGGCTCATGCCTATAATCCTAGCACTCTGGGAGGCTGAGGCAGAGGGACCGCTTGAGCTCAGGAATTCAAGACCAGCCTGAGCAAGAGTGAGACCCGTATCTCCACTAAAAATAGAAAAACTAGCCAGGCATTGTGGCAGGTGCCTATAGTCCCAGCTACTTGGGAGTCTGAGGCAAGGGGATTGCTCAAACCCAGGAGTTTGAGGTTGCTGTGAATTGTGATGCCACAACACTCTACCCAGGGTGACAGAGTGAGACTCTATCTTAATAAATAAATAAATAAATAAATGCAGCTGGGCACCTATAGTCCCAGTTACTCAGGAGACTGAGGCAAGAGGATCACTGGGATTGCTGCGAGCTACGATGAGGCAGTAGCACTCTACCCAGTGTGACAGAGTGAAACTCACTTAAAAAATATGATTTAAGATGTGAGAAGTCCATATCATATGCTTGCTGGACAGTATGTTGAGTGTCTGAGATCCACAGTCTATGAAAGATCGGTATCTTTTAACTATGCAGAATATCTATATTAAGCAGAGGCTATCCTCCCCTCATGTACTTACCAGAGTCTCCCTCATGAGATCCAAGAGGAGACTCAAGCAATTTCTGGGTGCAGGTTGACTGAATGATCTCCAGAGCGCCCCACAGCCCTGAGTCACGACTCCATGAAGGTTGATGCCACACACGTACACATGTCAGGCACAAGCAAAGATGTACACAGTATACTGCACACAACACAGAGAAAATGTGTGTGTTCTCTTTGCTTCTGAAAGATGACCAGTTCCAGAAAGAATATCAGATTCCTCCAAGGAATATATGTGCATGCATGTCTCAGTGAGGGCCATCCCCGGGAATGGGTCTTCCTTGTGTAAGTGAACTTGTGTGCTTGGCTCTCATTCCCTCTTCATTCTGCCTGTTCACATTTCAGAAACATGAATAAAAATAATAGTACCTGGCACACACTAAGTACAATAATTGGAAGCTATGGATACTCTTAACTGTGTGTGCATCTGAACATGCCTCTAACTTGATGCCCACGCTCACTAAACAACACACCTGTTCACGCATGTGTGGCCACCTCTGTGCGCCATGTGTGTGTATGTGTACATATTACAAGTCTTGGGTCGCCTTTACAACCTCCAAGGATAAAGGGTTAAGACAAGGGAAATCCTGGAAGAAACTGGGAGAAAAAGGAAGGAAGAGGCGCAAGAAGGGGCAGGAACACGAGACCTGGAACAGAACCCAGGGAAGGAAGGAGGCCAGGCCTGAGGACACAGGCAGAGGGAGAGGGGCTGGGGATGAGGAAGGAGGAGAACAAGGACAAGAGGAGAAGGGGTGGGAGGAAAAGGAGGGGAGGGCGGGAGAAGGAAGGTAGGGGGTACTGACTCAAGAAAGGCAAGAAAAAGCAGGGTGAGGATGCCAAGCAGAGTGAAGGAGAAAGGAGATGGGAGGAGGGAGGGAACCAAGAGAAAAAGAAACGAGAGATAGAGGCTTTTTTGGTCAGAACAAAATTTAGAGATTGCCCAAGGGCCTCCCATGAAAAGGTGTGTGAGTGTGGGGATGAAAGAGCAGCAAAAGAGAGAAAGTAAAAGCAATCATAACCTACCGGGATGGGGCAGCCAACTGCTTCACCATCCCAGAAGGAGCCCAAAGAGAGGGACCTTGAGACACATACTAAGGGACACAGAGAGCTGGCACACTCTAAGGTGTAGAGGCGTCCGAAGGGAGTGGGTCTTGGAGGAGGCAGGGGAGGAGCGGAGAGGCTGGTGGATCCAGGAAGTCCAGGGCTCAGTAGTGTGGAGACTTCCAAAGGCCAGGAGGAGGCAGGAGTGAACAATGGAGTGGGGGCCTGAGGCCAGGAGCAGGGAACCAAGGACCAGGGAGAAGGAAGCAGATTAGAAAGGGGCAGAGGAGCGGGAACCTGCTGAGAGGAAAGAGGCAGGGGAAATGCAGGAGCAACTGGAGTGGGGCGTGAAGGCCACTGGCCACAGGCAACTCCCAGACAGACAGGTCAGTCCTGCCTTATGCACACCCAGGTTCAGAAGCTCTCCAAGGCTGGCTGTCCAAGGGCATTTGATGCAGTTCCCTATGTACTAGTGCTATGTGCTATGATCTATGTACTATGTACTATGATCACCACGGGCTAGTGCTATGCTGCAAGTTGAAGAAACAAAGGTGAAGGAGACACACTGCCCTCACAGAGACCCTCAGGGGAGTAAGGACAAACAGTAAATACACAGGGACTGACACACGCGGCAACACAGATGAACCTCAAAGCAAAGTGAAAGAAGCTAGACATAGAAGGCTACATACTGTAGGATTCCATTTCTATGAAATTCTAGACAGAACAAAACTATTACAACAGAAAAACAGATCCGTGGTTGAAAAGAGCTGCAGTGGAAGGAGAGGACTGACAGTTAAGGTCCAAGAGAGAATTTTTAAGGGTAATGGAAATGCTTTGTATGTGACTGTGGTGCTGGTTACACAAGAGTGTGTGTATGCTCATCAAACAGTACACACAAAACTGGTGAATTTTATTTATTTATTTATTTTTTGAGATAGAGTCTCAAGCTGTCGTCCTGGGTAGAGTGCCATGACGTCACAGCTCACAGCAATCTCAGACTCCTGGGCTTCAGAGAGAGTGCAAATTATACCACAATAGAGCTAGCCCAAAATAAATAAGTGATTACAAGCCAGAATATTTAAGGCTGCAGATAGGACTCTGTGGGAACCAAGAGGAGATAGAGGAAGAAGTGAGGGAAGGCTTCTGGATGGAAGTGATGCCTGAGATGATAAGATAAGGGAAAGCCAAGGCAGCTTTGGGGGTGGGGGATGTGTTTCCATGGAGGAAGGACTCTCACAGTGAAGCAGTCAAAAACTAAAAACAAGTGCAGTATTGGGCGGCGCCTATGGCTTAGTGGGTGGGGCGCTGGCCCATATACTGAGGATGGCAGGTTCAAACCCAGCCCTGGCACTGGCCAAACTGCAACAAAAAAATAGCAGGCGTTGTGCCGGGCGCCTATAGTCCCAGCTACTTGGGTGGCTGAGGCGAGAGAATTGCCTAAGCCCAGGAGTTGGAGGTTGCTGTGAGCTGTGCGACACCATGGCACTCTACAGAGGGTGAAAAAGTGAAACTTTGTCTCTACCAAAAAAAAAAGTTCAGTATGTTTTTTTCCCCCATTTTTAAAAATTACTTTTTGCCCATTTTTACCATTTAAAATTTTTTTCTTTTCTTTTTTTTTTTTTTTTTGAGACAGAGTCTCACTCTGTTGCCCTGAGTAGAGTACTGTGGCATCATAGCTCCCAACAACCTCAAAACTCCTGGGTTCAAGCAATCCTCTTGCCACAGCCACCCGCCACAATGCCTGGATAATTTTTCGTTTTTCTTTTCTTTCTTGTTTTTTTTTTTTATTAGAGAAGGGGTTTCACTCTTGCTAGGGCTGGTCTTGAACTCCTAAGCTCAGGTGATCCACCTGCCTTGGCCTCCCAGAGTGCTAGGATTACAGGCGTAAGTCACCTCTCCTGGCCTTAAAATAATATTTTCAACACTTAACTTTTCTTGAATGTTCAGTTTGTTTTGATTACAGAATGCAAAGTAATACTATCAAGAAAGGACAGTAAAGAAAATGAAGGTCTAAAATACAAACCCATGGCTATTGCAAGTACCCTGTCAAACAAGCCCCACCTGTATTCATAAAGCTCTGCGCGGGGGACATTGCAAGACAGGACAGGAAATTTCTAATTGGTCTTCCACTGAAAGACCCTCCTTCCCCCGGGCTGCCCTTCCCAGAACTTCTTCCCTGCTCTTTTCACATGGAGACGTCTCTCCTTACCAGCAAGCAGCCTCTGCTACGGACCGGTCCCCAGACCCCGCCCACGTCTCCCGCAGCTTGCGGGCCCTAGCGAATCCTTCCAGCCTGGATTCTGTGTGGCTGCTGCCTCCTGGTGGCCAGAGTGATGCATTACTGAGGATGAAGGGACTGCTCTAAGTACGAGCCTGACCCTACCCTTCCAGAACCCAATCCCGGCCACTTTCATCACTGTCCTCCCTCCCCGGGCAGCCTCTTCCTTGCTGAATGCAATACGCACTTTCCAGTCCTGCCTGACTCTCCATCTTTGCAGCACGAAACCACAAATATCTTCTCAAAATCTTGGCATTAAAAAAACCTCACTCAGCTCTGCTCTGCCTGGGCTGCTCTCCCAGGGTGAATCATCCCCTCCCACAACTGCTTTCTCTCTGCTGGTAATCCCTAAATTTGTCTCCTGTTTAGCCCTCTCTCCTAAGCTTCAGATCCGGATATCTAGCCACCTCCTGGAGGTTCCAAAAACACCTCAACCATCCAATCTAAACATATCTCCTTCCCCACCCGCCTCTATCCAATCTGACAGTGAAGTTAGAAAAACGTCCCCTGTCCTTGACACCTTCCTCACTTTCACATCTGGTCAGACTAAAAATCCCATGCAGTCCATTTACCTCCTTAATATTAAAACAAACTGTATGAAATCACCAATCATCACCTTATTTTTCTTACAAAACAGCAGTTTCATGGAGTTGAACCCAAGACTTCTCATCTCCATCTCTTCTTCTCTTCCCCACTCCCCAGCACCCTAATTCAGGCCTCCACCCCTCCTGCTTGGCCCACCCCATCTGCTTCCCACCTGCCTGCCAACCTCCTGACTGGTCTATGCATTCTCCTCATTGGCCACTGGAGTGATCTCTCTACAATATGGCTCTGAACAAATCACTCCCCTGCTTCAAGCTCTTACCGGGTTCCCTGTTGCCAAGAGGACAAAAGCCAAACTCCTTACCCTGATTTTCAGATCCTTCACAATGTCTAGCTCTCCACACCCTCCAGGGAGCATCACTGTGCACCCAACACTCCAACCACACCAGACCACCACCACTCCTCGAATCTGCCCCCTCTTACCTCCTGGCCTCTGCACATGCAGTTCCCCATAATTGGAATGTCCTTCTCACTCTTCTCCTCCTGGCTAACTTCTATTTGACTTCAAGAACCAGCTTATGTATCATATGCGATTGTAAACTCCAGTTCATCCATTCATCCATTCAATACACGTAGCTTGACTACCTTTATTCATATGGTCTCTATAAAAAGTGCTGAGCATGCAAAAGGGAATAGGATGCAGTTCCAGCCATCAAGAGCTCATGGACCAGTAGGAGACACAAATGCATATATAAATTCTCCTATTCTTCCAGGCCAGTTTTAAAACTGGCCTGGAAGAATAGGAGAATTTTCTTGAGTTTTAAAGAGGAAATAGTCCTCCTGAAGTAGGGGAGGGAAGTCATTAAAATCACAGACATCACGGACATGTGCTCGAGGAAGAGCACAGGTTGTTCTCAGAGAGGCATTTGGGGTTGGTAAAGCATAAATGATAAGATAAAGATGCTAGAAAAGCTCAGGGGATCCAATCATTAAACACCTTTTGATCTCAGAGGCCATGGGGAAGCACTGAAGGCCAGTGCAGCTTTCGTCAGGGCAGCTTTGCATTTTTTAGAGCAGGCATTGGAGGGACAAGTATGAAGGCAAGAAAAATCTGGAAGCTATTACAAAAGCTTAGGCAAGAGATGATAATGGCCAGTATATGTGTGTGTATATATATATATATATTTTTTTTTTTTTTTTGAGACACAATCTCACTCTGTGCCCTTGGGTTGGGGTTGAGTACTGTTGTGTCATAGCAACAATTAAAACCTCAAATTCTTAGGCTCAAGCAATCCTCTTGCCTCAGCCTCCCAAGTAGCTGGGAGATCCCTTCCATAATGCCCAGCTAGTTTTTTTCATTTTTAGTAGAGATAGTTTTCTGGCTTTTGCTCAGACTGGTCGTGAACTCCTGAGCTCAAGTAATCTACCCACTTCAGCCTCCCAGAGTGCTAGGATTACAGGCATGAGCCATGGCACCCACCCCCTCATTTTCTTCTAATAAATACTTTTCTTTGCTTAGGTTAGCAGGAGTCAGTCTCTGTTGCTTACAGCCAAAGAACCCTAATTCATACTGGTTCTTTCAAGAATTTTGGATAAGCTGGGCTTGGTGGCTCATGCCTGTAATCCTAGCTCTCTGGGGGTCCAAGTGGGTGGAATGCTTGCACTCAGGAGTTTGAGACCAGCATGAGCAACAGCCAGACCCCATCTCTAAAAAACTAGCCAGGCATTGTGGCAGGTGCCTGTAGTCTCAGCTACTTGGGAGGCTGAGGCAAGAGGATTGCTTGAGCCCAACAGTTTGAGGTTACTGGGAGCTATGATGCCATGGCACTCTACCCAGGGCGACAGAGTCAGAATCTGTCTCAAAATAAAAAATAATAATTTGGGATAAGATGAGGAGGACACTAAAGGACAAGTACCAGAGAGCACAAGAGAGAGAAAGCCAAAGGAGTTTTCTATATGCTAGTTTTTAAGGAGTTAGAAATTTGGATATGTTTATAGGCTGAGAAGGAGGAGAGAGATGACAGAAGGACATGGAAACAGAAAAAGGAAGAATGATGGAGTAATATTTGGGGGAGTCCTGATGGGATGAGCATGATGAGATGAGTGATGCACAGGTGGCCCTCCACCTGTGGAAGGCCAGAGCCAAGCAAAGAGAAGTAAATAAGGGTGGATACATGTAGTCTGAGTAGGAAGCTTAAGAAACTCATGATGATCTGTGCCAATTCTTTTTCTTTTCCTCTTTTTTTTGAGAAAGAGTTTCAGTTTGTCACCTTCAGTAAAGTGCTGTGACATCACAGCTCACAGTAACCTCAAACTCTTGCCTTAGCCTCCCAAATAGCTGGGATAATAGGCACCTGTCACAACGGCCAGCTGTTTCTTAGAGACAAGTTCTCGCTCTAGCTCAGGCTGGTCTCAAGCTCATGAGCTCAGACAATCCACCTGTCTCAGCCTTCCAGAGTGCTGGCCACCGCACCTAGCCCTCTTTCTGTCTTTTAAGACAGGGTCTTGCCCTGTCACCCAGGCTGGAGTGCAGTGGTACCATTATAGTTCACTGTAACCTCAAATTCCTGGGCTCAATTAATCCTCCTGACACAGCACCTTGATTACACGTGTACACCACCATGCCCAGCTAAGTTTTCCATTTTTTTAAGAGATGGAGGTCTGGCTGTGTTGCTCAGGCTGGTCTCAAACTCCTGGGCTCAAGCTATCCTCTCAAAGGGCTGGGATTACAAGTGTGAGTCACCATGCCAGCCTGACTTGCCTCAAATTTATGTGTTGAGGAATACATAAGGGAGAGAGGAGCTTTCCAAGAAGTTGGAATGGAACCCATATATGTCATTTTATCATTTTTCCCTGCACCAAGTTCTACCCCCTGGACCAGGGTTAGTGATATGCTGTAGATAAGGCAGAAGGTTAGGGGTGTAAGGGAATTGAGAATGTGTGCTGGTCATTTTCCATTTGCACTCCAGGTTTCCTCTACCCTTTTCTACCCATATGGATGGCATAATCTAGGCTCCCTTGTCCCCTCACTTCTAATTAGGTTCTCCCTAAGAGAAGTACCAGCAGAGTAAGAAAAGAAATCATTCTGTGCTGGTGAGGATGTGGAAAAAGGGGAACCCTCATACACTGTTAGTGGAAATGTAAATTAGTGCAACCACTATGGAGAATGGTATGGCAGTTCCTCAAAAAACAAAAAACAGAACTACCATATGAACCAGTAATTCCACTGCTATGTAGATAGTCAAAGGAGAGGAAATCAGTATATCAAAAGATATCTGCACTCCCTTGTTCACTGCAACACTATTCACAATAGCCAAGATTTGGAATCAACCTAAGTGTCCATCAACAGATGAATGGATAAAGAAATTATGGTATTAGCTGGGCACAGTGGCAGGGCACCTGTAATCTTAGCACTCTGGGAGGCTGAGGTGAGAGGATTCCCTGAGCTCAGGAGTTCAAGATCACCCTAAGCAAGTGTAAGAAATTGTCTCTACTAAAATTAGAAAAAAATTAGCCTGGGCAATTAAGTAGACTCTCTCTCAAAAAAATAAAATGAGGCTCGGCACCTGTGGCTCAAGCGGCTAAGGCACCAGCCACATACACCCGAGCTGGCGGGTTCAAATCCAGCCCGGGCCCGCTAAACAACAATGATGGCTGCAACCAAAAAATAGCCAGCCGTTGTGGCAGGCGCCGGTAGTCCCAGCTACTTGGGAGGCAGAGGCAGGAGAATCGGTTGAGCCCAGGAGTTGGAGGTTGCTGTGAGTTGTGATGTCACAGCACTCTTAAGGGCGACAGCTTGAGGCTCTGTCTCAAAAAACAAAATAAAATGAAATGAAAAAACAAAAAAGAAATTGTGGTACATATACATAATGGAATATTATAAAACCACAAAAAAGAATGAAATCCTGCCATTTCCAACAACATGGATGGAATTGGAGAACGTTATGTTAAGTGCAATAAGCCATGCACAGAAAGACAAATCTCACATGTTCTCACTCATAATTGGAAGCTAAATATTGACAGCAATTTCATGGAGTCAGAGTATAATAATAGCTACCTGAGGCTAGGAAGGGTAGTGGAGAGAGGTGGTGATAAAGTGAGGATGTTTAATGGGTACAAAAATATAGTCAGATAGAATGAACAGTATCTGATAGCACAGCAAAGTGACTATAATCAGTAATAAGCGAGGGTATATTTTAGAATAGCTAAAAGGGTAGAATTGGAATGTTCCTAACACAAAGAAATGATAAATGACTGAAGTGAGGGATACTCCAATTACCCTGATTTGATTCACATTATATGCCTTTATCAAAACATCACAACCCTATAAAGCTATACAACTATCATGTACCCACAGTAACTTTTTTTTTTTTTTTTTTTTTTTTTTGCAGTTTTTGGCCAGGGCCGGGTTTGAACCGGCCATCTCCTGGATATGGGGCTGGCACCCTACTCCTTTGAGCCATAGGTGCCGCCCAAATTTTTTAAAAATTTTAATTTAAAAAAAAAAAGGAAAGAAAGAAAGGCTGGGTACAGTGGCTCACACCTGTAATCCTAGCATTCTGGGAGCCTGAGGTGGATGGATTGCCTGAGTTCAGGCATTCAAGACCAGCCTGAGCAAGATGAGACCACCCCTCTCATCTCTACTTTAAAAAAAATAAATAGAAAAACTAGCCAGGCATCATGGTGGGAGTCTGTAGTTCCAGCTATTCAGGAAGGTGAGGCAAGAGGATCACTTGAACCCAAGAGTTTGATGTTGCTATGAGCTATGGGGTGGGGGGTGGGGCAGAGTGAGACTCTATCTCAAAGAAAAAAAGAAGAAAGCATTCTGGACACTCCCTCTCCTCCTGGCTCTGTCTCAGTACGTTTGCTCTGGCAATGGCCATGCCCCTCCAAAACTCTAGCTCTTCTCAGGCTGTCCCAGGGCTCTCACGGAGCTCCAGTAACACCATTTCCTTTCCTCACCCACTCAGATCAAGGGTGGTCACAGCTTCCTGCTGCCTTAACCTAGTTCCCTCAGCCCTGCCCACACTGTGACTACTCCCTTTATTAAATTATCCTCAAAATCCCAGCTGTGGTGCCTTCTGTTTCCTGCTGGGACCTCGACTATTAGAGAGCTAGGGAGAGAGATCAGATGGTCCCATATGACACTCTAGCTGGGCAGAGAAGAGAAAGAAGACAGGAGGGGTCTGGCAGACCGGCAAAAAACCAGAGGGATAAAGGGAGAGAAACTCTATGGGTTGATGCTACCGGTATGACAGCAGTGAGGGACTGTCAGACCCAGAAGGCAGGTGCTGTGATCAGAGAGCAGGATATTGGCTGGATTCTGAACATGAAGACAGCACGGGATTGTAGGTAAAACCAGGGATTTTTAATTCCAGTATTAGAATCCCGGCTCTGCCATTTTACTAAATGTGTTGCCCAAGTGAGTGACTTCACCTCCTGTGTATCCTCAACTGTAAAATGAGGCTGCTAATAGCAACCCTGCAGGCTTGTGTGAGGGGTAAACACACATAAATTGTGAAGCATTTGGCATGGTGCCTGGTGTGTGGTGTGAGTGCTCAGTAAATGTGCACTATGCATGCTATACTTCTGGGTAATGACTAAAACTCAAGGTGTGGTCATGGGAGTGGACAGCTGGAGTGGGGTGAAGGTCACCAAAGATGAACTGGGAAGAGATTGTGAAGCTAAGTATTTGAAAGAATGGATCACCATGAGGCAGCAGTTAAGTATCCCAGCAGGACAGCCTGGGTTGGGGTGTGAACAGGTGTTAAGAGTCTTCAGGAATGAGGGCAAGTGACTAGGGAGTCAACAGATATCAATGAGGAATGGGACAGAGGGTGGTAGAACCTGAGCACATAAACTTTAAGGAAGCCTGTGTTCTGTGAAACCAGGTTAGAGTTGGTGTCTGCCTTGTGTAACCTCCCACAGCCCTTAGATGTCCCTTTGAGATGCTCCCTGTGATCATGTCCTCTACTAAACCAGAACTTGCCACAAGCAGGACTGGATATAACCCATCCTTTAGTACCTAGAAGTGTAAGTTGGTAAATATTTGTTGAATGACTTGGTGGTTGAGGGAAAGAGAAAAGGCTACCACTGCATCTTATTTACCCTTAATCTTGTTCCATTTATCTCTGTATTCTAATTAACCTGATGCTTCTTTAAAAACCTTATTTAATTGAGGCTGGATGCAGTGGCTCACGCCTATAATCCTAGCATTTTGGGAGGCAAAGGGGGGAGGATTGCCTGAGGCCAGGAGTCCAAGACTAGCCTAAGCAAGAGCTAGACCCAGTCTCTACCAAAAAAAAAAAAAAAAAGAAGAAGAAGAAGAAAGAAAAAAAAAAATAGCTGGGTGTGGTAGTGAATGGACCCAGTCTCTACAAAAAAAGAAAAATTAGCTGGTTGTGGTGCCCACCTATAGTTCCAACTACTTGGGAGGATAAGGCAGGAGAATCACTTGAGCCCAGGAGGTTGAGGTTGCAGCGAGCTCCAATGACAACACTACACTCTAGCCTGGACAACAAAATGAGACCTTTCCTCAAAACACAACAAAACCCTCTTATTCTATTAAAAGAAATGCTTCCTGAGACTTTTATACTATTCCATCTACCTGGAACACCCCTGCCCACTCTATCTACTCAAAGACCCCCTACTCTTCATTCAAGAATGAGCAGAGGCCTGGCGCCCATAGCTCAGTGGTTAAGGTGCCAGCCATATACACTGAGGTTGGTGGGTTTAAACTCAGCCTGGGCCTGCTAAACAACGACAACTGCAACAAAAAAATAGCCAGGTGTTGTGGTGGGCACCTGTAGTCCCAGCTACTTGGGAGGCTGAGGCAAGAGAATCACTTAAGCCCAAGAGTTTGAGGTTGCTTTGAGCTGTGATGCCACAGCCTCTACTGAGGGTGACATAGATGTCTAAAAAAAAAAAAAAACTGAGCTGAAATTAATCATTGTGGTAAGAAAAATAAACCACAATGATATACCACATATCCATCAGAATGGCAATAATCAAAGTGTCTGACAGTACTGTGTATTGGTGAGGACGGGAAGCAAAAATAACTGGTATTCAGTGCTGGTGAGAAAGCAAATTGGTACAGCCCCTTTAGATAAATAGTTTGACAATGTAATCAGTAGAAAAATGTTCCCCAAAAGATGTTCAGACTTAATCCCTGGAACCTGTGAATGCTATCTTATATGGGCAAAAAGAACTTTGCAGGACTGATTTTTTTTTTTTTTTGCAGTTTTCGGCCAGGGCCGGGTTTGAACCTGCCACCTCCGGTATATGCAGCCGGCTCCCTACACCTTTGAGCCACAAGTGCCACCCAAGTTTTTTTTTTTTTTGAGACAGAGTCTTCTGTATGTCGCCCTCGGTAGAGTGTGGTGTCACAGCTCACAGCAACCTCAAACTATTGGACTTAAGTGATTCTCTTGCCTCAGCCTCCCAAGTAGCTGGGACTACAGGCGACCACCACAACACCTGGCTAATTTTTTGTTGCAGTTGTCATTGCTGTTTAGCAGGTCCAGGCTGGATTCGAACTTGCCCGCCTCAGTTTATGTGGCCAGTGCCATAACCACTGTACTAGGGGCCATGAGCCTAAAGTAAGAATTTTGAGATGAGATGATCCTGCATAATTTGGGTGGGCACTAAAATGCAATCACATATATTCTTCAAGAGAGAGGCAGAGAAAGGGTGACATAGAGAAGGCAATGTCACCACAGAGACAGAGATTGAGGTGATACGCCAAGCGAAGGGCTGCTGGCAGCCACCAGAAGCTGGAAGGGGCAAGGAATAGATTCTTCCGTAGTGCCTCAGGAGAGAGTATAGCCCTGCTGACACCTTGACTTTGGCCTAATATAATGGATTTTAGATTTCCAGCCTCCAGAACTGTGAGAGAATACATTTCTGTTGTGTCAGCCACCACATTTGTGGTAATTTGCTATAGCAGTTCTAAGAAACAATATTGACAGTATCCACCAAACCTGAGTATACTCATACCTAAGCCCAGCAATTGTAGGTATATCCCTATAAAAATATAAGCATTTGTTCACTAAAAATCACACACAAGAATGTTCACAGCAGCGTTATTCATAATAGCCCCAAACTAGAAACAACCTAAATGTCATTGTTCAATGCCTAGGCTAGGTGCCATCGCTCACGCCTGTAATCCTACCTCTATGGGAGGCCAAGACAGGTGGATCACTTGAGCGCAGGGGTTTGAAACCAGCCTGAGCAAGAGCAACAGCAAGACCCTGTCTCTACTAAAAATAGAAAAACCAGCTGGGTGTTGTGTCAGGTGCCTGTGGTCCCAGTTACTTGGGAGGGTGAGGCAAGAGGATCTCTTGAGCCCAAGAGTTTGAGGTTGCTGTGAGCTGTGAGGCCACAGCACTCTGCCAGGGTAACAAAAAAAAAAGTTCAATGCATGAATTAATTGTGGTATATTTTAGAATATTTCACTATACAACAATAAAAAGTCATCTATAAAACAAAAAACAAACCATCTATAGATAAGCAGAACATGGAAGAATCTCACAAACACAACATTGAGCAAAGGAAACCAGGAAGAAAACAAACAGTATTTATATGATTATGTTAAATTCAAGAAGAGGCAAAATTACCTACATCATTGAGTGAAGCTAGAAAGCTAAAGAAAAGCAAGGAATTACTATAAAAATCAGGACAGTGTTTCCAGCTAGGGTAAGAGGGGGGCTATGATCAGGAAGGAGTCCATGATGGAAAGGGGGGGCTCCTTGGTTCCCTGTAATATATTTCTTGGCATGGATGACCCTGTTATTTTATATATATATATATATACTTTTTTTTTTTAAAAACAAAGTCTCACTTGATCACTCTCAGTAGAGTGCTGTAGCGTCACAGCTCACAGCAACCTCCAACTCCTGGGCTTAGGCGATTCTCTTGCTGAGGCCTCCTGAGTAGCTGGGACTACAGGCTCACCGCCACAATGCCCAGCTATTTTTTTTGTTGTTGTTGCAGTTTGAACCCACCACCCTCAGTATATGGGCTGGGGCCCTACCCACTGAGCCACAGGTGTCACCCTTATAATATTAACTGTACATTTACATCTTATGCACTTTTCTGATTCTTATATTTCACAAAAAAACGTATCTTGGTGGTGGTGGTAATTTTTAACAGAATCAACAGGGAGCTTCCCAACCCTTGACACCTTCCTGTATCCTTCCACTCACTGTCCTCTGGGCTTCTCCAGTCTCTGCCACTTCCCCAGCCATGACTCTGAGCACCCATGGTTGTAAGCCTCTGTGAGCCAGTCTGGGTCACCTATCAGAACAGGAGCTCTCCGGAGCCAGCACCAAGGCTGGAGTCCTCTCAGGACCAAACACATAGGAGGCCTCATGGGACATTTGCTACCAGGTCTGCCTCCCTTACCACTGTATATTGTAATTGCCCAGGTCACCTCTGTTCCCTTCCCCAGCAGTTTCTGCGCCCACAAAGAAAAACCCTGGCAGATGACTGCTGAGGTAATGAGGGGTAGTGGGCTCTACATTTCCAGTTATCTTTGACTCTGTCCATCTGTCTCTCCACATCCCCATCAGGAATGCTCAGATGCATTTTCAAGGGCTATTTTCTCTACCTAGAACACTCTGTCATTCTGTTGAACTACTCATCCCTCAAGGGACACCCTAGATTCCTCTCCTTTGTGGAACCACGGCCCTCCTTCCTCTGAGCTTCCACTGGCCTTCCTGAGCCCTTGGCCTGTCCACACCCTCCCTAAAGCACTTTCTGAAACTCTTTGATCTCCTTGAGTTATCTTCATGACTGGGTGTGAACCACTCTGGGCCTCGAAGGTCACTTCACCTCTGGTGATCTACGAAGGTTCTGACAAGCCCAGGAGAGCCCCACAGCCCCTTGTGCTCGGAAGTCTCTGGTGGCACTAGATGTCACCTCGGATTCCAGCAACTGCCACCTTGCTGACTCGCATTGTTTCGAGGTTGAGCTGCCCCAGGCACGCGCCAAACAGACGGGTCCCTAACTGAAGTGGGTGGGAGGGACCCAGAGTATGGGGCGGGGCAGTCACTCTGGAGAAGCAGCAGACAAGCCCCAGGGCTAAAGAGGCAGGTCCTGGAATTTAGCCCACTAGGCTAAGCAAGCAGTAGCCTCCAACACGGGTATTCCCAAATACCCGTAGAGAAGAACCTCAAAATTTATAAGGTCATGAAAAGAAACCATTTTCTCTCTCAGGCCAAGGAGAGCCGCCCACCTCAAGGGAAAGGTCCAAGTAAGGGAGAGGGATCCCCACCTCACTCCCTCACCTACCAGCATTCACTAGGGCAGAGAGGGATCTCAGCACTTCTCTGGCAAATCACTTCTCTCTGAGCCCATTTCCTATAAAAATGGGGATAAAATTCTACACAGGTGTATGACAGATTTCAAAAATGAGCCCAGTAGAATTTAGCTCCCTTCCAGAGAGGTTAAAGGCAGAATCTGGAATCAGACAGTAGCTAGTTGGACCAAGCCTTGGCTTCTGGACTGGACTCACCTCCTAGACTTGCCATCCAAACCCTGAACATCAGAACAGGCCAAGGGTCCAGGTTCTGAGGTATGGGCAGACACACCCCTCAGGAAAGGCTGTTCCTTGGGAGTCCCTGCCCACCCTACCCCTAACTCCACAACCATAGTTTCCTTCCCTCTCAGGAAGGAAAACCCTGGGTACTTTGTAACAAACTTGGGTTCCAGAGCCCTTACACCAGGGGGAGGGAAGGAGGCCATGACTACAGCTGCAGCCACTTAACAGAAGTGTATGTCCTCCTAAGAGAAACGCAGGTTAAGAGGTCAATGTCCAGAAGGTGTGAGGAATACGGAACCACATAGAGAAGAACTCCAGGCAGAGAAGTCCTGGATGCCTGTCCTTTCAATTTCTAATCCTTGGGGCTCCATTACCCTTGGGGCTTCCTGGGCTACCTCACTCAAGTAGTTGAAAATCCTGGAACACCCCTCAACCCCACCAGGACATACAGGAGCAAAGCGTGTGAACAGGGTTGGAAGACTTTGTAACTCCAAGGTAGTACTGTACTTCCTTCCCACTTTGACAGATGAGGAAACTGAGGCCCGGAAAGTAGGACAAGCATGTGGTAGCAGATGGCAGGTGACCCAGTATCCTGCCCACTCTTCAGCCCCTAACACTGGGACAGGAACGCTCCTTCCCTAGCACCAGTTACTTGGGAGGCACTTATCAAAGGGGAGGACCATATACGAGCCCAGAAGTTTGAGAGTAGTCTGGGCAACACAGTAAGATTGCAGCTTTAAAAAGAGTTCTAGAAAGCCTGATGCTCACCTATGCCCCCTTCCAGGGCAGTTTTATTGGTGCCATTTGAGAAAGGCCTTTCCCATCAGCCCCCAAGCTTTTCTCTTCCCTTTTCAAGAAGGCAGTAGTTTTCTGGTCCTGGCCTCATGGACAACAGTACACCTTAGTCTGATGCTGCCACAACATCCACATGTGAGGGTATGAATACAAGTCTGTGTCTAGCTCAGGGAAGGTGGAGGGGGGTGGTGAAAGCTGGGCAGAGCCCTGACTAGAGATGTGCAAACAAGGTGAGCAGGCCCCACGTGCACCCTGGCTCCAGTGCCCACTAAGGTGACTGAAGTCCAGGTTGGGGGTGGTCAAATTAGAGATCCTGAGAGATAAGCCATTAGGCCAAAGAAGTGTGTGGAACAGGCCAGGATAGGGGCCATGGGAAGACTTCAGTGGGGGAAGTGTGTTGAGTATGAGTGTGTTTGCACGCATGTGTGTGCACCCGTGCATGTGCAGACAGCCCAGGATCAGAGACAGAATGTGCAGGGGGGCTGTTGGTGTGTGGCTTTGCCTCCCTCCCTTTGGGGACCCAGGTGCTCCTGGCCTCCTGAGGCTGATGAAACACACAGGGGTGGGGGGAGTTTGGGAAGGAAACTCAGCTGGAAGTGGTTTAAGCCTCACAGCCCACATCCTGTGGAAGGGGCTGTCAAGGGGCGGGTTGTCAAGGGGTGTGCCTCTATGTCTTGGTCCTGCCATAGTCCTCAGAGCTGCTGAAGTGACAGTCCTGTAGGGGCAGAGATGGTTGTCCTCCAGGGGAAAAGTGGCACGAAGACTCAAAGGTGGCATCAGTCCTGCTAGATCCAGGATCAGGAGGCCTCTGTCGGGCGTCGCTCCCCCTCCTCCTCCATCAGCAACAGGCGGCGCCGGCCAGCCTCATAGTCGGCCTCGTCCACGCTGACCAGCAGGCGGACAGCCTCCCGGCCCACAGCCTCACGCAGGGCCTCAGTCAGGAACACACCCCTCAGGGCCTGCAGCAGGGCACCACTCAGGTAGTCACCCCAGAAGGCGTCCAGATAGGAGAGCTCTGAGAACTTGATGTCACACACCACGGAGCCCAGGTCCCTTGAGCGCAGCACTGCAGTGGCTTGTCCAAACACATCCAGCTGCCGTGCCAGTGCCTGGGGCCGCCGGGATGCCACGCCCTGCTCCAAAGCTGGCCCATGCTCACAGTATTCTGCTCGAACCCGGAGCCGGATGTCTGGAAGGGTGGGGGGAAAAAGGGCCTTGTCAGGGAGAGGTCAAAAAAGGACATCGTTGTGCTCCCTCCACACCCCTCCCCCCCACAGGCTTCTCTCTTGGTCCCCTTCTGGTGACCGCACCCAAGCTCAGTGACACCCTGCCTCCACTCCCCATGTGGTCTCTGGCCCCAGGTACCTCCAGGACCTCACAATGCTCCTCTCCTGCCTCGCTGCTACCCCAGCCACCAGGCAGCTCCACCTCAGCCCTGCCTCTTCCCCAGATGGGTGTTCTTTCCCCATATCTCCATTGGTCTTAATCCCTCACTTTCTGCAGGTCTTTTTTTTTTTTCTTTTTTTTTTGAGACAGAGTCTATGTCTTGGTAGAGTGCTGTAGCGTCACAACTCACAGCAACCTCAGATTCTTGGACTCAAGTGATTCTCCTGCCTCAACCTCCCAAGTAGCTGGGACTACAGGCACCTGCCACAACGCCCGACATTTTTTTGTTGTCGTTGTTTAGCTGGCCCCAGCCGGGTTCTGACCCGCCAACCTCTGTGTATGTGGCCAGTGTCCTACCTGCTGAGCTACAGAGCCGCCTTTTCTGCAGGTCTTTGTTCAAACACCACCTTACCAAAGAGGCCCACCTGCAGGCAACCTATTTACAACAGCACCCACCCACCCACCACCCCTCCCGCTGCATGCCCAGGTCCCTACATTATACCATTTTTGCCTAAAACACTTAGTACCTTCTAACCTACTCTGTGGGTTACTGTCTATCACCATCTGCCTTCCCTTCCCACAATGGGAACTCCCTGAAGGGATTTTTGTCTGTTTTGTTCACTTGAGGACCTGTAGCACATACTAGGTGCTCAATATGTATTCATGAAAAAACCAATAAATGAACTAATGGACTTGCTTTTAGGTAGCCAGCTTCACACTCTGTCCCCCAACAATGAGATTCATGTGGGGCAAACCACATCCCCATCCCTCTCAAGCTGGCACCAGGGAGGCACAAGGGCCTGACCAGCCCCAGGATACTCCAGGCTGGATCTGTGCTGGCTCAGGAATCAAGTATTCTCTTTCCACAGAGGCTGCTAAGATGGCAGACTATAGGGGGCCACTATGCCACGAAGAGAGGAGAGAAGGACACTTATACAGGGTCAGGGACTGAAAAGGATACCTGAATTCATCATGGGAACCCGGGATCACCTTGCCCCACGATTTTCAGCTACATACTACAAGCTAGTATGGGTTGGGTTTCTCTCAAATATGCCCAAATGAGCTATGCATAAGGACAGGACGTAGCACTTCTGAGGCTATCCCTGCAAACATGAATTCAGGCATATAACTCTACCCTAGGATTTCTAAATTTCCCTGTGTGAAACAGGGCTAGTAACGGTACCACCTCTATCCATATCCAACAAGGCTGTCCTGAGGATGAGCTACTAGCTGTAAATGACAGCAGGTGACACATACAGAATGCTGGCTATCTGCCAGGCACTACTTCAGTGCTTGAATCATATGAACTCATTTAATCCACAAATAACTCTCTGAGGTAGACCCTATTATCACTCCCAATTTACAGATGAGGAAATGGAGGCCAAAAGAAGTGAAGTGACTTGCCCAAGGTCACAAAGAGAGCAATGAACAGAAATGAACAGGACAGTAATATGCATGGTGCCCAATGGGTGCTCTCAGAATGGCAGTGCCAACCACTCTGATTTTAAAAATGCTCAACCCTTGGAGATTCGGCAGAATCAGCCCCGTCAAGAAGGGACCACCTTCAGCCCATCTGACAGATGAAGACAACTGAGGCTCTGGGAAATCTCATGTCATGGGCTCCCTTCACTTTTCACAGACCATGTCAGCCTCAAAGCAGGTTGCTAGCTCCCCCAGATGACTTCTCAGCCCCAACTACTTCCTCTTCCCAACCCCAAGCCCTTCTCCTTTCTGGCTCTTGGGGAACCCCATCCTCTCTCAAGGCCCAGCCTCAGCCCCAGGCCCTCCCACACCATTCAGGCCCAGCTCCCTCCATTCTGAGGACCAGATAAGCCCTCTGGGTCCACATCGTTGATTCCTATGCCCTCAGTATGGTGGTGCCCTCAGTCAACATGAGAGGAGCAAAACTTGGCCAAAGCTATTCAGGGCTGGTCAACAGCAGAGCCAGGTGGCAGAGTCCCACAGACCTTGAAGTGAGTCCCAGCTCTGCTACTCTCTAGCTTTGGGGCCTTGGGCATGTGACTTCACCTCTCTGAGCCTCAGTTTCCCCATCTGAAAAACAGACAAACAAGAGGTCCTAGCTGCACGAAAGAGTCATGAGGATTAAATCAGGGAACTTGTAAATGCTTGACTCAGGGTATACAAAATAGACAGCACCCAGAAACAGGAACTGTAATTTCAACACCCACTTCTTCACCCTAATGGCTCCTATCCAGGCTTTTATCTCTCCAGTGAATCCCTGAGCTAACCTTCTCTTTCATCAACTCTTCCAGTCCCTGCTACATCCTTCTATACCCTTCCCTGCAGTCACAACAAAGTACTCCCAACACAAGCCTTACTCACAAAATTACCTTTCTACCTCCTCTACCCAGAACACCCCCAAGGCTCAGCTCCCAGAACCCCACATCCTGCCCAGTTGAATCTTCTCCCAGCTTACCTTTCTCTTCAATTTGGATAGTTACTTGATCTGTGGTATAAATTATCTATTTACCTGGAGCCCCCATCACATCAGGGGTGGACAGAGGACAGGGCCAGGGCAGACTCAAGTGTGTCCTTATTCAAGCTCTCATTCAACAATATTTAATGACTGTCAGGCATGCTAGGATGACATGAGGGCCCTGCTGTGTTGAGACAGGCAGACACGAAACCCCCGGTTGGAGACCATTCCCTGCATGCCATGCCCTACCTAATCAGCCCACCTATTCCTCCGAGCACTTTTATCACCTCTGTTTACAGATGGGGAAATCCTTCACCAGAGTCCAGAAAATAAAACCATAGTACATACAGGAAGAGTACAGGGAGACTCCAGCAGGTTAGTGGAAAAGATAGCATTCTGATTCTCTGCTCCATCCTTGCCCTGAATCACACGCCTTATCTCTTATTTAAATAACATGTGACATATATTTACCATGGGCTGCCACATACTTTACATATGTTGACTTTTTTTTTTTTTTTTTAAGAGATAGGGTCTTGTTCTGTCCCCCATGTTAAAGTACAGTGGCATCGTTATTGCTCAGTGCAGTCCCACAGTCCTGGGCTCAAGTAATCCTCCTGCCTCTACCTCCTGAGGAGCTAGGACTACAGGTTCATGCCCCTCTGCCCAGCTCTGCTGACCCTTTTGACTGTCCCCACAACTTTGTAAGATGATGCTATCCTTTCTACAGATGAGAAAATTGAGGTACAGAGGTTGAGTCATTTGCTTAAAGCCACACAGGTAGAAATTGGAAGAGCTGGCAGAGCCCGAGCTCTGAACTATCCCTATCCTGTCTGTTGCCTCTCACACAACTATATATAATGAATACATAATTAAAAAACATGAGTGCCCAGCTTGGCACCCGTAGCTCAGTGGTTAGGGCACTGGCCACATACATGGAGGCTGGCCGGTTTGAACCCAGCCCAGGCCAGCTAATCAACGACAACTGCAACAAAAACAAAAAAATAGCTGAGCATTGTGGCGGGTTCCTGTAGTCCCAGCTACTTGGGAGACTGAGGCAAGAGAATCACTTAAGTCCAAGAGTTGGAAGTTGCTGTGAGCTGTGACGCCACAGCATTGTACCAAGGGCGACATATGCCAGAGGTGGCAGGTTCAAGGCCAACCCGGGGCTTGAACTCAGAAAAAAAATAAATAAAAAAAATAAAAGAACTTGACTTTTGGGCAGCGCCTATGGCTCAAAGGAGTAGGGCACTGGTGGTGGTGGGTTCAAACCCAGCCCTGGCCAAAAACTGCAAAAAAAAAAAAAAAAAAAAAGAAAAAAGAATTAGATTGAAAGAATCAGGGAAGTTGCCAGATGTGGTGGCTCACGCCTGTAATGCCAGCACTCTGGGAGGCCAAGGAGGATGAATTGCCTGAGCTCACAGGTTTGAAACCAGCCTGAGCCAGAGCGAGACTCTATCTCTAAAAATAGCCAGGCCCTGTGGTAGGCACCTGTAGTCCCAGCTACTCAGGAGGCTGAGGCAAGAGAATCACTTGAGCCCAAGAGTTTGAGGATGCTATGAGCTATGATGCCATGGCACTCCACTAAGGGCAACAAAATGAGAGTCTGTCTCAAAAAAAATTTAAAAAGGCCAGGCCCAGTGGCTCAAGCCTATAATCCTAGCACTCTGGGAGGCCAAGACAGGTGGATTGCTTGAGCTGATGAGTTCAAGAACAGCCTGAGCAAAAAAGTGATACCCTATCTCTACTAAAAACTGAGGCAAGAGGATTGCGTGAGCCTGTGCTGGAAGTTGCTGTGAGCTATGATGCTACAGCACTCTACCCAGGGCGACAGCTTGAAACTCTGTCTCAAAAAAAAAAAAAAAAAAAGAAAAAGAAAAGAAAAAAGAATCAGAGAAGTTGGGTGGCGCCTGTGGCTCAAAGGAGTAGGGCGCAGGCTCCATATGCCAGAGCTGGTGGGTTCAGGCCCAGCCCCGGCCAAAAAACCGAAAAAAAAAAAAAAAAAAAAGAATCAGAGAAGTCCTCTCTAGGAAAGAACATCTGAAGCGAAATGTGGAGGACAAGTAGGTTTAGACAGTAAAACAGGAGAGAAGAGATGAATGTCACTCCCAGAAAAGATAAAACATTCATCAGAGTCCAGAGAAAAAATGAACTTGGGGCCAGTCATGGTGGCTTACACCTGCAATCCTAGCACTTTGGAAAACAGAAGCAGGAAGAATGCTTGAGGTGAGAAGTTTGAGATCAGCCTGAGCAAGAGTGAGACCCCATCTCTGCAAAAAATAGAAAAATTATCTGGGCGTGGTAACAAGCATCTGTAGTCCCCAGCTACTCAAGAGGCTAAGGCAGGGGGATTGCTTGAGCCCAGGAGTTCAAGGCTGCAGTGAGCTAGGATTATGCCACTGCCCTTCTAGCCTAGAAGATGGACCAAGATTCTGACTTAAAAAAAGGAAAGGAAAGGAAAAGAAATAAAGGAACCTACGACATCCATGAGCTCAAGGGCTGGGGGGTGTGGCCACAGTCAAAGCAAGGAATATGGTATCACTCAGCAGCACAGCCCTACAGTTCCACAGCTTCCAGAGTTAATGACACCTCTCCCTGCACCCCAGTGGCCTCCTCCCAAAGGGTTACTGGAGGATTACATGGCTGAATACAAGGAAGGAGTGTGGCCAGAGATGACTCCAGCTGCTCTGTGCAAGTGGCAGGTTGGCAGGAACAGGGACAGGGGAGCAGACAGGGAGGGCCACAGGTAGCTGTCCAGAATGGGAGCAGTAGGCATGGAGGGAAGTGGCTAGACTGGTCCAGGTGTGCCAAAGGGGTGAGGCAGTAGGAACATCTATCACCTGTGTGGCCTGGGCTGGGGGCTGGCTAAACTGTTTCTACTTTGACAGCTGTAGGGGGTTGCAGCCAAGGTGTGCCTTCCTAGAAAGAACAGCTGCTCCTGCTCCCTGTACTCAAGTAGGCTCCAGCAGCCACCCTCTTGTCTCCCACCCCATACCCTGTCAGTCTCTCTTCTGGGGCAGATGGGACAGAGGGAAGTGAGAGGGACTCCCCAGAGGGGAAACAGGCTGAAGTTTGAGGGAGCAGCCCCTGGACTGGGTGAATAGCCTTGGGTGTCATCCTGTACGGGGTGTGTCTGGGAGCCCAGAGATGAACCTCACTCAGGTCCTCCCTTTGAGAGTTCCTAGATGGGTGGGCTGGGGACAAAGTGGATCTTTGTGGCACCGGTGGGGAGGTCCCAGACCTGGTAGAGAGAGGCAGCTGCCACTCATCAATGGAAAGGCCCCATCCCCAATGCTATACAAGGACCAGCACCATCTTCTTCTGGACAACAGTGGGACCCTCAAAGCATCCACCCCTGCACCTGCCTCATTAGTCTCTTCCCCACAACACAGCAGGGCTGTGGTGTCAAGTGTAAACTTCTTTGATTCCTACTGAACTAGTAAACAGAGGCAATGAGGAGAAGCTACCTCTAACTCCAAAGAAAGATAGGCAGCCACTGCCTGCTTCCTGATGGAATAGCACCATACCCCGTTGGAAGTGACTTAGAACAAAACATCAAACCAGAATCTGATATTCAAGAAATATAGATGACAAGAGAACACATTAAATCAACTCTACTGCAGAATACAATCAGCAGATTCCAGTTTTTAGAAAATGCTACAGGAGGCTCGGCGCCCGTAGCACAGTGGCTATGGCGCCAGCCACATACACCAAGGATGGCGGGTTTGAACCCAGTGCAGGCCAGCTAATCAACAATGACAACTAGAACAACAACAAAAAATAGCCGGGCATTGTGGCGGTGCCTGTAGTTCCAGCTTCTTGGGAGGCTGAGGCAAGAGAATCGCTTATGCCCAAGAGTTGGAGGTTGCTGTGAGCTGTGATGCCTTGGCACCCTACCGAAGGTGACACAGTGAGAGTCTGTCTCAAAGAAAAGAAAATGCTACAGGACAACTGCTTTCAACATGTCCATGCAAGGTCAGGATGGGGGTGGGGTGATAGTGGGGAAACCCTACAGATGGGACTCAAGACAACCCCAGTATTTACAAGAGGATCTGAACTGTGAACACTGATTAAATATTTGATAATAAGGAGTTGCTAATTTTTTTTTTTAAGAGACATAGTCTCACTTTATCTCCCTTGGTAGAGTGCTGTGGCATCACAGCTCATGGCAACCTCCAACTCCTGGGCTTAGGCGATTCTCTTGCTTCAGCCTCCTGAGTAGCTGGGACTACACACACCCACTATAATGCCCGGCTATTTTTTGTTGCAGTTTGGCCGGGACCAGGTTTGAACCTGCCACCCTCAGTATATGGGGCTGGCGACCTACCCACTGAGCCACAGGCGCCGCCCAAGAAGTTGCTAATTTTTTTGATGTAACATCTTAAAGAATTATTACCTTTTAGAGATACACAGTCAAACATCTATAGATGAAACTAGAATTGGCTCCAAAATAACACAGCTCAAATAACAGGATAAGATCAGACACAAGCTAATCACTGCTAAAGCTTGGTGATAGGGCTCTGAGGGCTTGTTATGTGTCAAATCTGCTTTGGTCTACTTTCCATAAAAAAGCTGGGGGGTAGGGGTGGAGCAAAGCTGATCCTGTCACTCAAATCTTCCAACTACTTTGCATAATTTTAAAAAATACAAAGTCAGCCAGGCACAGTGGCTCACGTCTATAATCCCAGCACTCTGGGAGGCCGAGGCAGGTAGATTGCCTGAACTCACATGTTCAAAACCAGCCTGAGTCAGAGCGAGACCCCACCTCTAAAAATAGTCCCAACTACTCAGGAGGCTAAGGCAAGAGAATAGCTTGAGCCCAGAATTGAACTATGATGCCACGGCATTCTACCAAAGGCAACAAAGTAAGACTCTGTCTCAAAAATAAAATAAAATAAAAAATAAAAAAATGCAAACTCCAGGCCATGGCTCCCCAGGCCTGCAGGGTGTGCTCTGGCTAGCTCTCCTGCCTCCTAGCCTGTCACTCCTCCATTCAGCCTTGCCAGCTTCATCACCACCCCACTTTTTTTTTTTAGATAGACCCTTAAGCTGTCGCCCTGTGTACAGTGCCTGTGGCATCACAGCTCATAGCAACCTCCAACTCCTGGGCTTAAGCGATTCTCTTGCCTCAGCCTCCCAAGTAGCTGGGACTACAGGCACCCACCATAATACCCGGCTATATTTTGGTTGTAGCTGTCATTGTTGTTTGGCAGGCCTGGGCTGGATTCGAACCCGCCAGCTCTGGTGTATGTAGCTGGTGCCTTAGCCACTTGAGCTACAGGTGCTGAGCCCATCACCACCCCTCTTAAGCAGCATTGGCACACACACACTCCAGCTTTTGTTCCTCCAGTCTCTTCCATCTGGAATATCTTTCCCCACTGGAAATCTCTGCCTCTTGGCTTTCTCCTCCCACCAAAATACAAGCTCAGTGAGAGCAAGGCCTCCTACCCTGCTCTCCCTAGCATGTAGTAAGTGCTCTGTGAGTACATATGGAATAAACAAATGGACAACTCTTTACCCCGGCCACTCAGTCTAGTGGCTTCCTTTCCCCCAGCCTGCTTCCTTCTTTTTCTAATGAGGGAAGTCACTCCTACTTCAATGGCAGTCTAAAGAACTCATGATCAGGTGGGTAATATGCCCAGCACTGACCCTGAGAGGTGTATGAAAACTCAGGATATCCTGTGTCCAAGCCCAGGATCCTTAGGTTCCTTTCCTCACACCTTTGGGCACTGTGAGCTGAGTCTAGTTGTATCCCTCAATGCAG
Source organism: Loris lydekkerianus (assembly GCA_963574355.1). Classification (NCBI taxonomy): domain Eukaryota; kingdom Metazoa; phylum Chordata; class Mammalia; order Primates; family Lorisidae; genus Loris; species Loris lydekkerianus. The sequence goes on along the minus strand of CAUYPK010092739.1, from coordinate 51,367 downwards.
GGCAGATGACTAGGAGTCAAACCTTCCACATGTCACTGGTAAGGAGGGGCAACCAGGCCTCTTCTCCAACCAGGTCAGGAGGGCCTCCTTCCATGTCTGGCATTTAGTCTCACTAAAGGTAAGCCACTCCATTTTTCAGAAAGGAAAAGAAGGGCCCAGATGGGGAAAGCCTCACTCTGGCCCCACCCTGCCTGGTGAGTCAGCAGTCAGACTTGCTTACTCCCATCAAGCCCCAGCCACACCCTGGGTAACAACCTCCTGGCCTCAGGGAAGAGACCTAAAGCCTCCCTTGGCCTAATCCTGTCCTCCCTGAGGAAGTGTGACTCCCTCACTTGCCCAGCCAGCCTGGTGGCTCTGAGAATTACTGCCTGACTTGGGGGAGAGTCACTACCTGACAGCCACCCTCTCATGCCCTATCCCTCAAGGCAGGAGCTGAGGACCCAGGGCCGGCTCTACTCCTCCTGACAGCACCCAATATAGGTATCTGCAGTCCCATCTATGCAGCAGGTGTAACACCCAGTGCCCGGAGGGCCACTAGGAGTGAGTGGGCATGGGAGTTTGGTGAGCTGGAAAAGCCTCTGCAGATGACCATAGGAAGCACCCCCAGGCCAAGGCCTCCTGGGGACACTGAGATGTCCTAATCTTCCATCTCCTGCCTCAGCACCTTATCTACCGACCTCCAGCTTCCACATTAGCCTGCTCCCCTAAACCCTTCCTCCTTATACACCTGCTGTTCCCCAAGCTCCCCTGAGGTCTCTGCAGCTTCTCCCTCCCATACCACCAGTCAGTCTCAGGCCTTGTGCAGGGGCGCCTTCCCAGGTTCCATAGAAGGGACAGGTCTCTCTGCCCCCTCCCTAGCTTTTTGTTTCTTTAGAGCACTCACTAACTGATGTTATATGACAGCTGATGTTACGTGATACTGGTTTATTTGTAAGTAATATATCTTGTCCACTATAATATAAACTCCTTGAGGCCAGGGCTTCATCTGATCAATTCTGTGTCCTCAATACACATAACCACCCCTGGCACAGAAACAATACTAATGAAAACTAGGCGAAGGAATTAACAACTGAACCCTTGCATGGCTCCCTCCTGCCCCTAGAATAAATAAAAGTCCAAACCTTCATGATCCTTTCTTGCCCCTTGCTCCCTGCTCCTAACCACAAAGCCCCTGCTCCCAGACGCTAACTGCCCTGACCACTTCACACTGCGGAAACTCTTCATGTATGGGTCACTATGCCAGGAATGCTACTCCCAGTTCCTCTTCCAGCTTCCTCAAGCTTGTTGTGGACATGGCATCTTCACAGAGAACTGGGCTAGCCAGAGCCCCTGTACTCACACTACCTGTGGCATTTGTCACACCAGCCTAATTGCCACTTCCTTTTCCTATCTCCCACATAACCTAGGAACCCTGGAAGCTTAAAGACCATGCCTGATCCCTTCTGCACTGCCCAGCTTACCCAACTCAGAGAAGGGAGTACCAAAATGGGGCAAGAGGTGCCCATGGCTGTGTCTTCCCCACAGAACTAGATGAAGTTTCTCTAGAGTGAGTCTGAGGGTGAGTCTCCACCACAGAGCCTCCAACCTACTCATCCCAACCTGTCTGCAATCAGCCCTGTGTCCAAAATCTTGCCTAGTTTTCTTAGTCACCCCTTCTCACCTCTCCAACATGACTACCCCAGACCAGACCTCTGCCCTCTCCCTCTCCCTGGACTTCACCAGCTTTCCCCTCATTTCCCTGCTGCCAGGTATTTAATCTATATAACGTACACCTAGTGGAGCACATACTGAATGCCCAGCACTGTCCTCTTAGACACTTTATAAACCCTCACTCATTAACTGATTCCAGAGGGGAACAAACTCCTTGAAAAAGAAGTACTATGCTGGGCATGGTAGTTCACGCCTGTAATCCTAGCACTCTGGGAGGCCGAGGTGGGTGGATTGCTTGAGATCACGAGTTCAAGACCAGCCTGAGCAAGAGCAAGACCCCATCTCTATAAATAACTGGGTGTTGTGGTGGACATCAGTAGTCCCAGCTACTTGGGAGGCTGAGGCATCACTTGAGCCCAAGAGTTTGAGGTAACTGTGAACTGTGATGCCACAGCACTCTACCGAGAAGGAGAAAGTAAGACTCTGTCACCAAAAAAAAAAAAAAAAAAAAATTACCAGATATGTCACTTACCTAATTGGAACCCTTTGATAGCACTTGACAGAATAAAATCCAACTCTCACCACCTTGTATCCTGCCAGGCCCAGCTGCAACCCTGACTGGCTCCCCAACTTGCTTCCCATATTCTCTTAGTGGCACTTCTCACTGTCTAAAATGATATTTAGTTTCACCAGTGTGTTGCCTGAGAGCCAGCTCCACAGGGCAGGGACCCTTCCATAGGGTATGTACCCAGCCAGGTGCTGACCCATCCCCCAAGTTACCTGTCCCCTTCAGTGAACTCCTTTTTTCTCACAACAAACCTCATATGCAAATTGAGGCAAAGAGAGGAGCAATCACCTGCCCAAGGTCAAACAGCTTATGTGAGTGTCAAGGCCAGGACATGAATCATGCAGCCTGACCGAGGGTCCTTGTGTTTTGCCCTGTGATATTCCACCACTGTACAAAAAACAGTTGTTAAACAAGTTAACCCTGCAGATGTCTGCTGAATAAACAAATGAATCTGGGCAGGGGGTTGTCAGGAGAGCTTCCTGAAGGAGGTGGTCAACAAGTAGATCCTTCAACCATGGGCAGCATGTAGAAAAACAAGAACAAGATGGCAACATAAAGGACACCAACTCTTTTATGCTGAGTAGAATGAGAGCAGCAGCTTCAGTGCTGGGTGTGCCACACCCCAGGCAAATGACTATTTCTTCTACCCTCTGACTACAGCCTGCTCTGTGCCCTACATACACATGCCCCATGCCCAAGACACCTTACCACAGGTCACTTTGCCTTCAGAAGCGGGCCTGGCTGGCTCCTGCTGCTGTTGTGGGGCAGCTGGACCCCCTCTACGCCGCCGTCTGGCACCACCACTAGGCCGGCCCCGACTCCTCCGCTGCCGCTTGGTTGGAGGAGAGCCTGAGGGGAAAAAGATATGACAGGTTGAGGGCCAACATGACAGCTAGAGTGCCATGCTGGGTACACAGGGAAGAGCTCAGGTGGCCTCAGTGCTGAGCCCGAGCAAGCCCCTCTCTCTCTCTGTGGCCCTGTCAAGAAGGTGAGGAGCACAACCTGACAATATCTGGAAATGCAGATGGACACACCCCACCAACCAGCAAGCCCATTCCACTGCGGCTCTAGAGAACTCTTCACACACTTACACCAGGAAATGGTCATGACAGTAGCTTTTGGGGCAATCATGAAAACCTGAAAACCACTTAGTATCTGGCAAGATTAAAGGAGACTATACAGTAATTTCCAGGACAGATTGTTTAGGGCAGCGGTTCTCAACCTGTGGGTCGTGACCCCTTTTCAACAATGAAAATACACTGTGGTATTAGGAAGGTCGAGAACCACTGGTTTAGGAAAATACAGCAAGAACATGCAAAATTGGTAACCACGGTATGCTACACTTCGCATAAGAAAGAAAGATCACCTGAGACCAAGAGTTCAAGACCAGTAAAACCCTATTTCTATAAAACATAAAAAGGAAATTAGCCAGGTATGGTAGTGCACACCTACAGTCCTAGCAAGGCAGGAGGATCACTTGAGCCCAGGAGTTGGAAGCTGCAGTGAGCTATGACCATGCCACTGCATACAAAATAAGAAAGAAAAGAGAAAAAGTAATAGTATGCATATATATTTGCAAGATTAGATACTCAAAAGACAAATGAGAAATGAATGAAATTGATTACTTGACTACTGGGGGTAGGAGGTAGGGCAATAGTGGAAATGACGTGTCTAAGGACAACTTTTTCATACTTCAGTTAGTTTTGTTTGTTTTTTTTTGCAATTTTTGGCGGGGGCTAGGTTTGAAGCCACCACCTCTGGCATATGGGGATGGCGCCTTACTCCGTTGAGCCACAGGCGCTGCCCCACTTTTTTTTTTTTTTCTTTTTTGAGTCCTGGTTGTACTCTGTTGCCATGGGGTGAGCCTAGCTCACAGAAACCTCAAATTCCTGGGCTCAAGAGATCCTCCCACCTCAGCTTCCCCAGTAGCTGGTATACAGGCACCCCCCCCCCCCCCATAATGCTGGACTAATTTTTCTATTTTTAGTAGAAATGGGGTATTGCTCTTGCTCAGGCTGGTCTTGAACTTCTGAGATCAAGAGATCCTCCTGCCTCGGCCTTCCAGAGTGCTAGGTTTATAGGTGTTTGCCACTGTACCCCAGGCCTTTAGCTTTAACTTGTGAGTCAGATGGCTGTTTTACACATTCAAAAAGTTAAAAAGAAACAAACCACAAAATTAAATACAAACAGAAACAAATGAACCTAATTGTATGCATAATTTGTAACATGAATACTCAGAGAAAAGAACTATTGCAAGTAACTTAGAATAAACTGTACACTCTTAGTGGGCTATCAGAGAACAAAAAGAATTGCAAATAAATCTCATGTTTCACTCAGCAGATATACTCAGCAACGGTACTGACTTTGTTGCTATTTTTTTTATTGCTGTAAAAATAAAGCAAATAAATTCATATCTCAATGTTAATGGCCATGACTTTCAATATTAAAGTCTTTATAATGTTAATTTTGTTTTTATTTTATTTATTTATTTATTTATTTATTTCAGATAGAGTCTCAAGCTGTTGCCCTGGGTACAGTGCTGTGGTATTACAGCTCATAGCAACTTCAAACTCTTGGGCTTGGGGTGGCGCCTGTGGCTTAAGGAGTAGGGCGTCAACCCCATATACTGGAGTTGGCGGGTTCAAACACGGCCTCAGCCAAAAAACTGCAAAAAAAAAAAAAAAGAAAAGAAAAAGAAAAACTCTTGGGCTTTAGCGATTCTCTTGCCTCAGCCTCCCAAATAGCTGAGACTACATTACAGGTGCCTGCCACAATGCCCAGCTACTTTTGGGTTGCAGTTGTCACTGTATGGCAGGCCCAGGCTGGATTCAAATCTGCCAACTCCAAGGTATGTGGCTGGCGCCCTAGCTGCTTGAGCTATAGGCACCGAGCCAGTAATGTTAATTTTAAATTAAGAACATTAACAGGAACTTTTATAAAAATCAAAGTCTCAGCTCAGCGCTATAGCTCAGTGAGTAGGGTGCCAGCCACATACACCGAGGCTGGCAGTTTTAAGCCCAGCTCCGGCCTGCTAAAACAACAATGACAACTACAACCAAAAATAGCCAGGCGTTGTGGTGGGTGCCTGTAGTCCCAGCTGTACTCGAGTGGCTGTGGTGGGTGCCTGTACTCGAGAGGCTGAGGCAAGAGAACTGCTTAAAGCCCAAGAGTTTGAGGTTGCTGTGAGCTGTCATGCCAGGGCAATCTACCGAGGCCAAATAGTGCCATTCTGTCTCAAAAAAAAAAAAAAAATCAAAGTCTCTAGCTCTGCTCACTGAAGGAGCCTAGAAATAATGCACACACTTGGCACCTAGATCTTGTTCTCTAAATACCAAAGCCTCAAAAAAATAGGGTTCCCTTAAAAACAGCTAATACTAAGGCTGGGAAGGGGAAGTTCAAAGTGAGTCTGAGACATCTTGCAGTGTCACAAAGCAGGATGGCAGCACCCAAAGATTGATGGAGACAACTCAGAGAGACAGAAGATGGCCAATTTGAACCATATGAAAAATGACTAGTTATCTATAACAAAGTAAAGAATTAATAATAATGCTTGAGTTGGGCTGGATTTGGTGGTTCATACCTGTAATGCTAGCACTCTGGGAGGTTGAGGTGAATGAATTGCGTGAGCTCAGGAATGTGAGACCAGCCTGAGCAAGAGCAAGAGCCTGTCTCTAAAAAAAAAATAGCTGGCCATTGTGGCAGGTGCCTATAGTCCCAGCTACTTGGGAGGCTGAGGCAAGAGGATCATTTGAGCCCAAGAGTTTGAGGTTGCTGTGAGGTATGATGCCACAGCACTTTACCAAGAGCAACAAAGTGTGACTGTGTCTCAATTAAAAAAAAAAAAAAAGCATGAGTCCATAGTGACACTAAAAAAAAAGGGGGGGGGAAGAGGAAGAGAAAAGAAATGAAAGAATTCCAGCCTATAAAAAAAAAGAAAATCACCATTTTGCAAAGACCAGTGTGCTAAATGATTCAGGCAGTGCTCACTAACAGATGCTAAACCCACCACCAGGTGAATGGCCATTGGGGAACAGGATGTGCCAAAATATAATTCCATTGTTTACCAACTGTATTGGGAATCAAGTGTCCCTTTACAATGGATAAACATGGCAGACATCACCTTCACCAAGTGATCAAGCTTTCTCAGTCACATGGGGAAAACCAGACCTTACAAGGCCTTGCGATATGTTCCACCATGAAGTAGATGGCATTAACTAAGGAATATTCTTCCCCAAAATGTGGTGTAAACTGAACCTAACCAAGCCTCCAAACACATTCAGAAACACCTGGGACATGTTATAAAACAATTGGCCTCATAGGGTAAATAAGTCAATGTCACAGGAAAAAAAACAAAAATGTATAGGAATGGGGGAGGAGTTTCTGTTTCTATAAAATAAAAGATTAAGGAGACATAACAAACGAATGCATAACAACTATAAATAAATTCTGAATATTAAGACAATCTTATGATATTTGAAAATAGACCATCAGGATATCATTTAGTAATTATTTTCTTAGGTATGAAAATGGTCTGAAAGTGATAGTAGATAATCCTACTTTTCATAAATGCCTGCTAAAGTAAAGCATTGTGATGTCTGTAATTTACTTTCAAAGAGTTCAACAAAAACCCAAGAATTACATATATACCCACATATAAAGCAAATGCAGCAAAATGTTAACAATTATTGAATATAAACGGTAGTACTATACTAATCTTGCAACTTTTCTGTATGTTTGAAATTTTACATAATAAAAAAACTAAGGGGCATCGCCTGTGGCTCAGTGGGTAGGTTACCGGCCCCATATACTGAGAGTGGCGGGTTCAAACCTGGCCCGGGTCAAACTGCAACAAAAAATAGCTGGGTGTTGTGGCGGGCACCTGTAGTCCCAGCTACTCAGGAGGCCGAGGCAAGGGAATCTCCTAAGCTGGAGGTTTCTGTGAGCTGTGACGCCACGGCACTCTACCAAGGGTGACAAAATGAGACTCTGTCTCTAAAGAAAAAAATAAAAATAAATAAATAAAATAAAATAAAATAAAAAACTAAGGAGGAGAGATTGAATAAATTAATTGTGGCATGGCAAGTAAAAGAAACCAATCAGAGGTACTGAATATGAACAGATCTCAGAAATACAGCCAATGAAGGCAGCCAGATGAAAAATACCCACAATGTTTTATAATGCCATTTAAATGAAACATGAAATCACACACAATTCTATGCTGCTTCAGAAAAGTACTTCTGTAGCAAACACATACATAGAGTGAAAATGAGACAAAAAGACCTCCTCAGGTCCCCTCAGGATGCAGAAGGTTCACTAGTGTCAGAAAGAAGAGAGTGACACTGCCCTCATGCCCACCCAGGTAGACTCACATGTCTCCCACTGATCCTGCCGAGAATCTGAAGAACTGCTTGACTGCTGACGACGATGACGGCAGCTGCCCTCTGTCCTCTTTGAAGAGCTGGAGGTGCCATAGCTATATCGTTCTGGAGATACTGGCCCAAGAGAATGGGAGAAAGCATTCAGCCTGCCTCCAATTCCCACCCTTACAAGGAAGCCTGTACCACAGGTGCCTAAGTTCCCTAGTGGGTAGAGACCAGATATCTACTTCTGAAAACACCTCCTGCCCAGAGGCTGCTCAGCTGCCTCCAAAGACAGAGGACTCATCACCTCTCTACGCCAGCCAACTCATGTCTACACAACTCAGGCTGCAAGTAATCATGGTCAGGATTCCTACAATGGTCTCTTCACTCCCCCAACCATCTCCAGCTCTCCCTGAGGCCATAAGGACTAAGCAGGTTTCTCTGAGGGCTCCCCAAATCTTTTATTCTACAGCCTCAGATTTTTCTAAAAACAGTCAGCCCTTCCCCAAAGCTATCCTTTTCCCGGTCATCTAAATCCCATGGGCTTACTCTGGGTCAGGGAAGGCCATAATCTCTCCTCCTCAAAAGAGCCACTGCACCTCCAGTGACCTAACTAGAGGCTAAATAGCCTATGCATGGGCCAGGCTCAGTGGCTCATGCCTGTAATCCTAGCACTCTGGGAAGCTGAGGCGGGTGGATTCTTTGAGCTCAAGAGTCAGAAACCAGCCGGAGCTAGACTCCATCTCTAAAAATAGCTGGGCATTTGTAGCAGGCACTTGTAGTCCCAGATACTTGGGAGGCTGAGGCAAGAGGATCACTTGTGTCCAAGAGTTTGAGGTTGCAGTGAGCTGTGACACCACAGCACTCTACTGAGGGTGACAAAGAAAGACTGTCTCAAAAAAAAAAAAGCAAATGCATGCACAAGGTTCCTGGCTGACTGAACCTCTCCCAGCTCCTCACCTCAAGACTGCTATCCTCCAAGAGATCCTCTCTCACAAGGAGTAGGGGCATTAACTCTGGCGACAAACCAAGCAAGTTTGAATCCTGGTTCTCACACTTTCTAGCTACATTATTTACAAGCTCCTTCATGACATGGCTTCTCACCTACTTCTGTACCCTTTTTTATATCCCCTCTGCTCCTGCTACACTGGCCTCTGATGATGCCAAGTTCATTCTCAACTCAGGCCTTGGATGCTGCCAGGAATTTGCTCCTTTGAGATCTACACATAGCTAGCAGAGGAGCCTCAGTTCATATGCCATTTCCTTAGAAAGTTCTTCAGTGGTTATCCAATCTAAAGCAGACTTCTTTCACTTTGCTGCCTTTCCTAGTCTCTACAAACATATCTAAAAATAAGTTAAGTGCTTATCTGTTTTATTGTCTCACCAAATGCAAGCTTGATGGAACACCTTGTTAAAACCACATGTTGTATCCCCCACACCTGGTATGCAGATTCAGTTGTTATCTGTGGGTAAGTTGTTTAATTTCTCTGAACTTATTTTCCCTGTACAGTAGAAAGAGGACTTCCTCGTAGGATTACTGGGACTATATAAAAAGTTCATAAGAAGAGTTTACAGCTGTATCTGGCACAAATAAGCCTCCCCCCCTTAAATGGGGCTATAATCATTATTATTGATGTGGCCAAATTCTACAAACTCATCCCTCCCAAAGTCATGCCTCCTCCCTCTTGCGTTTCTCATTGATATTCTAGGAAGATGAGGAAGTGGAATAGGACACAGGCAGGCTGATATGGCACTGTCGATATCAGGGCACTATGGGGGCCCAGCAGGAGCAAGGCCTTCTCTTGACCAGAAGTCAAGCACCCTCCCATTCAACCCTACCTGGCCGACGCCGCTTGCGCGCCAGATGAGGCAGCAGATCGTGGCGGGCCAGCACACGCAGGAGTTGACCCAGCAGCCGCAGGTTACTCTCGTCGCACTGCCCGCGGCGCTCCAGCTCCAGCAACAGATCCAGGCCGCTGCGGGCGCGGGCCAAGCCGCCAGCAGCGCCGGGGGCCTCGTCCAGTAGGAAGGCCAGGAGCTCCAACTCGCACTCGGTCAGTTGCCCGCCCACCACCTCGAACATACGGTGAAGCGACAGCATCCCGTAGTAGTCCAGGCATTCATCCTCCTCCCAGCTCGGGGCCGGGGTCGACCCCGACAACGCCATTCCCAGGGAAGGGAGGCAGTACAAGCTCAGAACCGAGGCCTAGAACCCACCCAGTGGAGAGGAGGCAGGGGTCAGCGACGCGGGGGCCCGAAACCCACACCACCGACGCACCTTCCCCACCCTGTCGCGCCAGGAAGGGCCGCTCCCACTCCACAATTGTCTCAGCCTCCCCTTCCCTCGGAAGGGAATGGTCTCGCCCGAGGTCCCCTAGTAACAGGTAAAGACGCCAGACCCCGGTCGTCCTGACCAGTGGGCCTCGCGGAGCCTGAACGCCCCTCCCCAAGTGGTACGTTCCCAACCAGCCTCTGGACCCGACCGAGAGATGCGGCCCGAACAAGCCTCGGGGCCCATACCGGGCCACCCTGGCAGCTGCCCTTCGACTCTGGGTAATACTGCCCGGACTTGCCCTTTGGCTCCCCAGTGCTACCATCCTATTAGTCCACGGCTCCACCCAAGTGGTTATCGCTCCAAAACTACAAGTGGGACCGACCAAGGCAGTCCTATTTGTTCTACACAGGTGGCACTGTCCAAAGCCGACCCCCCTCTCCCTGAAAGGACAATCCCGCCCTCTCTCCCACCGCCTAGGTGGTTCCATTTACACGCCACTAGTCGCCATTAGGCCACGCTACCTCCTTACCAGATTCCGGCGTCCGAAGACTCCTGGGTGACAGCCGCAGACACTTGTTTTGGATCTTTCTGGCACCTTCTCTATTATTACGCTTGCGTCACCTCGCCCCTCCTCCGTCCCGCAACTCGCGCAGGTGCGACCGCCACGCCCCTTAGGCGCAAGCGCAGTATGCCTTCAAGCCCCGCCCCTAACTGAAGTGTTTTGGCGTGCTTGTGCTGCGCTTGCGCAGAATGAGTGCGACGACGCGTCTGGGGTTTGAAATATCGCCGGGTTCCAAGGTTCCTAATTCCCTCTCGCGACTTAAGCCACCGTGTCCCTGTAGCCCCATGTCACAACTTCTTGGAATTATTCATCTCATGGAGTACAGCCCCCTCTTCATTACGACCTAGAAAGCCACATTACCACCGGCCCCAGCTGTTCGAGGCAAAGGACCACAACCACATTCCCGACTCGTGGGAGTGCCTAGCCCTCTTACGATCGAAACCTAGACACTCCATTAGATTGTCCCTCACTCCTAGTGGCAACCGGGAATAGGTCATGAGACATCCAATCTCAACTGTGATGTCTTATGCTCCCGACTGGAACACAAACACACACACACCTATTCAACAGAAACCCCGCCCCCTATCTGTAAGTTTCTTCCCCGTTAGAAACCAGTACTTCCTCATCTCATACTGATACCTCCTAACAACTCACAAGACTTCTCCACCCCGACTGGGTATCTTCCAACAGCGTCCATCCTGAACCCCCATCGCAGTCAGACATCCCTACCCAGGGTCAGAACAGGTAAAGACGCCAGACCCCTGATAACCCCTTCCAATCTCTGCCCTCCAAGGTTACAGAGCTGCCCAGATGCCCATTCCCTAACCTGCACCAACCAGGTTATCCGGGAAGTCAGACAGGTCTATCCGGGAAGTCAGAGTCAAAACTGCGGAGTCAGGGTGTCAGCGGTCCCCTCGCCACGGGGCCTTTGGGTGTGACTGCCACCCCGCCCCGCACTTAGATGACTCAAAGTTAGGGCCTGCACGTGGTTGAGATAAGTCCCCTCCCCAGACCGGTTCCTAACCCCGAAATTATCTCCCCTTAGGAGACGAGAGACCTGGGTTTTACCTGGCACTGACTCAGTATTGGCTCTGCTTGGTCTGCAGCAGTGACCTCCGAAGAATTAGAGTGCGACAAAGAGAGACTCTGTCCCAATAAAAAAAAGAAGAAGAATTTCTTCCCGTCTCCTCTCTGGGACTCTTTCCCTACTTGTGAAATAGAGGGATGGCAATGGTCACCTATGGAAGCACGGTCCTGAGCCGGACACACAACGCGCGCCTCCTAAGTGACTATCATTAAATCAAATCAGGTGTGGGAGGGGCTGGAAAGCAATTTTACAAGCCAGGAAGGATTGTGTCCTTTTTAGATGGGTTATCTTGGGCACCCGCGGTGTATCAGGCCTTGTGCTGAATGCTTTTACGTGTGTGACATCATCCAATCCCCTCAACAACCTTTGTTTGAGGTGAACATAACTCAAACCAACTTTACACCAGTAAAACTGAGGCCAGGAAAGAAACCAAGTGTGTCGAGCTCCAAACCTTTGTTGTCAGAGATGCTCAGTCTTTTCAGCTACGAAATGGCATCTGTCGAAGGTGTTCCGCAGTCTAGTCCACCGCATTGGCCCAAGCTTTCCCAGAGTGCCCACTTATTTCTGCTGAACTTCAAGAAAGAAGCGGCTGCAGAGAACTGCGCAGGCGCGTCTGCTAGCCTCGAGCCCCGCCCACAGGGCACAGATGTGTGCGTGGAGAGTGCCTGGAGCCCCGCCTGAGTGTCAATACGCAGGCGCAAGGGCGCGTGCCTGCGCTACAGGCTCTGATTGGTCATCGCGGGTAAGGGCGCCGCCCAATGGGAGGTGCGGATAGTGAGGGGTCCCACACGACTGGATCTGAGGGTCTGTGTCAAGAGCCGCTGGGGCTGCAGGAGGCGAGAGAAACCGGTGAGAGCGCCGCGGGGTGGGCCGGGGTAGAGGACGCTGGGCGTAAGAAGAAGGCGGAGGGAGAACGAAGGGGACGCAGGGGTCTAAGAGCTTTGGGGCCTGTGGTAGGGCGAGAGCGGCGCAGGATGGAAGGAAAGCGCTCCTTCCTGTGTACCCCGCAGCGTTGGTTGATCTGAGGTGTGGAAGACCCTACTCTTGAGCTCGTCACCCCCAGCGCCTTGCAAGGAGTTCTCAGGCTGCCGAGTTGAGTCTGGTAAAAGGAAAGGGTTGTGCAGCGGAAAAGTTGAACTTCCAAGTCTCTGGTGAGTTCATTCCTTGACAGGCTTACTAATCTGCATGAAACCCCCCATTCCTGTCTGTGGTAGATCACAATCCAAGATTGGGAAAGGAGAATGTAGACCAGCAAAGTGCCAGTTTCAGGCCTCCCAGGCCGCCTTCTCCAGAGACATTTGTTGAGTGCATGCTCTGTGCAATCTCTGCAGCAGGCACAAGGCCTAACCCGAAGGGAGTTTCTGTTCCGAGTGGGACAAGGAAAAATGGAACTCTTGGGCCCTTGTTTGACTAATTCCAGGAAGATGTTTTATGAAATGGCTGTTGTATGCAGACTCCTGGCAACTCAAACATTGGTGAGAAAGTTGAAATAGTAGATGAAGAGGCTTAACTCACGGGCTTTTAGTGAATCATTTACTTAGGGAGCATTTATAGCCACCAACAGAAAGCAGGGTCTAAAAAAAAGAAAAAGAAAAAAAAAGAAATCAGAGTCTGTACTGGGCTGTTTTATGGGAATTCATGGTCTAATGGAAGAGTTAGTCTGGTAGAAGTGGAATGTGCACAGAGACAGTTAAAATCCCAGGGCCTCATTTCCCTAGGGATTATTATTCATTCACTATCTACTGAGTGCCTACTGTGTGCTAGGCATTGTTCTTGGCACTGGAAATACCTCAGTGATGAACAGACTAAAATCCCTGCCTTCTGGGAGCTTAATATAAGAAACTTATATTTGCAGAGCTGTAAGCTAAACTCCACCTGCCCTCTGGCACTAACAGATGAGGTGAAGAAGAGATAAGGTAGATGTTAGATTTACAAGATTAGCTGGAAGGCCTTGGAGGGGGGCAGTTATTTGGCTCTGAGCCCCTGCTATGTGAAGGGGACTGGGTTGAGTTGAGCTCACACAAGTAGAAGGGAAGATGGGACACATAGAGGGAAGTTTGAAAATTAAAATTCTTGTCCCTAGTAAGTTGTTTTATTTGGCACTGGAATCCCTACAGTGAATCAGACCCTCAGAAGAATTTCTCTCAAGCTCTCAGTCTGGGGGATAGTAAAGATGTCATCCCAAGTTTATGATATTTGCTGTGCTAAGGGTGGCATAGAATACTGTAGGAATACTGCAGAGGAGAATGTGGCCACCACTCTGAGGATGCAGAGATGTTGCCAGACAAGGCTCACAAAAGAGGTGCTGGGTAGGAGTTTGCCAGACAAAAAAAAAAGGAGAGAACCTTCTTGGCAGAGGGAATAGCAGCACTACAGACTTAGGATCCAAAAACAACCTTTCTGCGGAACTCTAAGTAATAGTTATAGAGTTTAACAAGTACCAGGTACTGTGTGTCAGTACTACTTTTAGCCTCGTTTTACAAATGAGAAAATAGTCTTGGAGAGAGGAAGTGATGGAACTCAGATTTAAGTTGAGAGCAGTTCAATTCCAGGGCCTGTGTAATTAAACACTTTAGTGTGTGTGAGGGGGAGAGAGAGAGAGAGAGAGAGAGAGAGAGAGAGAAAAGGTATTATTACACAAAGAGGAAATTGTACAACAAGCAAAGGCTAATGTGTTCTCAGAAAGAGATGACTGGCTCTCTGGGTGAAGAGGGCAGTATCAGAGGCCAGGCTGAGAAGTACTATCTCTCCTGCAGATGCCTGGCTACCTTGGGGCATGTGTAGGCTTCAGAAACATAGGATCATTGAAGACTGAGGCACAAACTTTGAAGTAAGACTTCTTGATTGATAGAAGCTGGTAAGTAATGAGATGATAAGCAAACTCTTGAGACTTTCCCCTCTCTTCTAGTGTCTCACCAGCTTCCACCCCTCTTTTTCTAGGCTGCCTTCCTTGCAATGGCAGAGGTAGTGGCTGAGATGGCTGAGATGCCAACACAGATGTCATCAGGGGCAGTAGAAATGTCAACACCCATGTCAGGGGAAATGACAGAGATGTCAACAGAGGTGACTGAGATGACACCAGGAGAGGCCCTTGCTTCATCTCTATTCTTCCAGCATCACCAGTTCATGTGCTCTGAGTGTGGCAGCCTCTACAACACACTGGAGGAAGTCCTCTCACACCAGGAGCAGCATATACTCACTGTCTCAGAGGAAGAGGCACTAACCACCCAGGATGCTGGCCTGGCACCAGAGCTAATGCCAGGCACTGAGGAGGGACCTTTCCAGTGTGGTGAATGCAGCCAGATCATCCTCTCTCCTAGTGAGCTCTTGGTCCACCAGGGTGCCCATCTCCGAGAGTCTGCAAGCCAGATCCAATATCAGTGTGGGGAATGCCAGGTGCTTTTCCCCTCGCCTGAGCTGTGGGTGGCTCATCGCAAGGGCCAACACCTTTCTGCTGCAGCAGTTGAGTCACTAGTGCTACCTCCATTGCCTCCCCCAACACCACCACCTCCACCCCCTCCACCACTTGAAGTCAAAATGGAGCCCTATGAGTGTCCTGAGTGTTCTGCCCTCTGTGCCACCCCTGAGGAGTTCTTGGAGCATCAGGGCACCCATTTTGACTCTCTAGAGAAAGAAGAGCGCAACGGGCTGGAGGAGGAGGAAGAAGATGAAGATGAAGAAGATGATGAAGAGACAGAAGATGAGGAGGAGGCAGTGGCAGAGGTTGGTGATGATACTTTGGGAGGTGACAAGTCCACAGCTGGCCAGGTCCAGGGCTGTGGGGATTGTCCCCAGCACCAGACCTCAGCAGCGACACGCCGACGACACCGGCGGACAGCTTGTGGCCCAGCATCAGCAACCCACCCCTTCCATTGCAATCAGTGTCAGCGCAGCTTCAGCTCAGCCAACAGGCTGCTAGCTCATGGGCGGGCCCATGTGGGTGGCACACACGAGTGTACAACTTGCTCTAAGGTCTTCAAGAAAGCAGCCTCGCTAGAGCAGCACCTTCGGCTGCACCGCGGGGAGGCCCGCTACCTCTGTGTAGACTGTGGCCGTGGCTTTGGCACAGAACTCACATTGGTGGCCCACCGGCGGGCCCACACTGCCAACCCATTGCATCGCTGTCGCTGCGGCAAGACATTCAGCAACATGACTAAGTTCCTCTACCACAGGCGCACTCATGCTGGCAAAAGTGGAGTGCCTCCCATGGCAGGAACAGCTGCCCCAGCTCCAGCTGAGCCCAGCCCCCCACCTGTGCCCCCAGCCCCACCTGCCCAGCTGCCTTGCCCACAGTGCTCTAAGTCCTTTGCCTCAGCTTCCCGGCTCTCACGGCACCGGCGTGCAGTACATGGGCCCCCTGAACGGCGACACCGCTGCGGAGTTTGTGGCAAGGGCTTTAAAAAACTGATCCATGTGCGCAACCATCTGAGGACACACACAGGAGAGAGACCCTTCCAGTGTCACTCATGTGGCAAGACCTTTGCTTCTTTGGCCAACCTTAGCCGCCACCAGCTGACCCACACAGGTGTGCGTCCGTACCAGTGCCTGGACTGTGGCAAGCGCTTCACTCAGAGCTCCAACTTGCAGCAGCACCGGCGGCTGCACCTGCGGCCAGTCGCCTTTGCTCGTGCCCCCCGCCTCCCCATCACTGGTCTCTACAACAAGAGCCCATACTACTGCGGGACCTGTGGCCGCTGGTTCCGTGCCATGGCAGGCTTGCGACTGCATCAGCGGGTCCATGCCCGAGCCCGGACTATGACACTGCAGCCTCCTAGGTCACCACCTCCTGCCCCAGCCCCTGAGCCTCAGCAGACTATCATGTGCACAGAGCTGGGGGAGACCATTGCCATCATCGAGACATCCCAGCCACTGGCACTTGAAGACACGTTGCAGCTGTGTCAGGCTGCACTAGGGGCCAGTGAAGCGAGTGGGCTGTTGCAATTGGACACAGCCTTCGTGTGATAAGAGATGAGGAGCAACAATAAAAGGGTTTGGTTGCAACAGCAAGTGTGGCTACCTCTTGAGAGAGAGGACCCCCACCTCTGGCAAGCTGATCTGGCACCCACCATGTGCCAGGAGCCACCCTGATCTCTTTTACCCACTGACACTTCAGAATAACCCTGCCAGGCTTCTCTTGTCATCTTTCTCAGCCTGAGGGGAAACTGAAGCTCTGAGATGCGACATGATCTGTACCAGGTCACCCCGCCATGTTGCAAAGCAGGGTTTGCCAAGGCTTTTTGCACTGCATCACCCTGGTGCCCAGCAACATCAGGTAACCTTTTCTGAGCACTGATCACATGCCAGGTCTGTGCTGGGCACTCTCATATACCTCTTAAGATCCTCTGCCTGTTCCCCCAGCCCTAGCTTTGCCTGGACTTTGGGTACCCAGGACTTGACTCTGCCTGCTGGAGAAAGGCACTTGACTTCATCTCAATTTTGACAATGTCAAAGGAAATCTGTAGGTACTCGGGCATTCAGCTCCAGACTGGGTGATGCAATGAGTCAGAGATAGGCTCTGCCCTCAGGAGGCATGCATAGTCTGGTAGGAGGAGCACACATAAGTACAGATGGCTTGTTCTCTGAGTGTGTCTCATTGATTCATTTAGCTTGTGTGTTCTAAAGCCTCCCTCCCATATACTAGGCAGTGCTGGAGTCAGAAATGAGTTAGGACTAAGGACTGTTAGATCTATGATGGGGATGCACAGACATAGTGGCATCCCAAGGGAGAGGACAGAGCTCTCTGGTGGGAGATCAGAAATCAGACTTCCTAGAGGGGATAAACTCTGAAAAAGAAATAGAAATCTCCTAGAAGAGGAAAAGAACATTCCAGGCAGACAGCACTGCCTATAAGGGTGTGCTCTTAGTAATTTGGAGACTAATTATTCACAACTATAATAACAGTGACAGTTGACTGCCTGCAGGCACTGCACTTGGTCTTGTGTGTGTACTACAATTCCATTCTATGTCCCTGCCTGGGACATAGATCTCAGTATTATCTTTGTTGTATAGAGGACAGGGATTTGTCCAAGGTCTCACTGGTATGTCAGGACATTGTGAGATTTAAACCCGAGAAGTCTCTTAAGCCCACATTTGTAACCAGTACAAATTGGTTGAGTGATTTAGAGCTGAAATATGTGTAAGGTCTGGCAGTCAGAGGAGCACTCATTCTGACTAGAAGAAAAGTGTCATAGAACAGTTATGATTTGAAAAGGCTTTGGAAGATCAAAGTCATGGGAGCAGGAAAAGATTCCCAACTTTTTTGAAGCTTACCTGGGATAACAATCCTTCCCTACCTAAGCAGATGATTTATGACAGGTCAATGGAGCAGGTCCTCCCAGGGCTCTGTAAACCAGTGTGCTCAGGCAGGTGAAGCAGAATGAAGCTGGGGCTGGGAGTTGTCCAGGATGGAGGCCTAGACCTTGGAAGGTCATGAAAGCTAGGATTAGTTCTAGAACAAGGGGACTCATAGTATGGTATTAGATCTCGCTTGGGTCAGAATAGGATGAATGCATGGCTGCACATGGTCCAAGAGGAATAAGACAAGGGTAAGGGAGACCCTCAGTGACCTCAGCGTCAACTAGATGTAAGCAGCCAGAAGGGAGGGATCCCCAGGAGCCCCAAGGGCTCCCTCTTTCCCAGTGCTCTGTGTATTCATTTTACAGATAAAGTGAAATCCAAATGATAGTGAATAAGGGTCTGTCCTGAGCAGTATAAAGATGCCCCCCTAGAGTTGGTATGAGCAGACTGGAGAGCCTAGATCCCATAGGAGCAGTCCCTTAACTCTCTCTGGGACATGTTTGAAATTCTTTTCCCTTTTTGTTCAAAAGTGGTATCCGGTGGAAGACATGTCAGTTGCTCCTCCCCAGGCCCCCTTCCACTTCTCACACTTTACTGTGTGGCACCATGGGGGAGATACTATTTCCTTCTGCCCACTGCCTCACCATCTGGCCCCAGCATGTTTAAAAGTAAAGGGGTCGGGCGAGGCTGGGGCTGCACCTGTGGCTCAGTGAGCAGAGCGCCGGCCCCATATACCGGAGTTGGTAGGTTCAAACCTGGCCCCAGCCAAAAACTACAAAAAATAAATAAAAGTAAGGGGGGAAATGCCAAGTCCTCTACCTCAGCATCCCTAAGAGAACCAGGTAGGTACCTTGCTGAAGATTCAGAAACAAGGTTTGGTTTGACCTCAGTCATGCCTACTCAATGGAGACTATAAACAGGCTAAGTTTTTGTCTTAAGTGATCCCTCATACACACACACACACCCCAGCCCTGAAGCAGCAGCAGTTCAGGCTGAGGCACATGTCTTGATTCTGCCACTTAAGCTCTATGGCCTTGACCTCCCTGATCCCTAATTCTGTCACTGGTTACTGTGATGCTAATCCCTCCCTCCCTAAGCAGAAGCAGATGATTTATGCTGGGTCACAGGGCAGGCTCCTCCTAGGCCCCTGCAGTAGATTGACAGAGCACCTCACCACACATGCAGAGAAGAAAGCTAAGGTACAAAAAGGTTGGGCACTTGTGCCAGGGCTGGGAGTCAGGCTTCCTGACATTCCTGTCAGAGGGGGGGCATGCTCTGGTCCCAGAACAGCCCCTAAGACACTCCCCTTGCCTCAGTAGAAACAGGCAACAAGACAGGAAACAGGTTTTCATGCCAATAATTTATTGAACGGAGGTCTGTACACAGGCAAACCTTACTGTGGAAACTAAGACATCAGGAGCTCTCCCCACTCCTCCAGCCCTCCAGGGTGGGGTGAGGAGGGAGGAGACCTTGGGGGTAGGGACAGAAGGGGAGATACAGCTGTAGGAAGGGGAGGGGTGGGATTGGACGGTGAGAATCCACGTTTTCTTTAAGAAAAAATTATAACAATCTATTTACACCCGGGGGCCAGGGAAGGGAAAAGGAGATGGGGGCTGGGCTGGTTCTATTTACAAGGGACACAAGGAGGGGAGGGGGTTGAAGGAGGTGGAGGCCAGGTGGGAGGAGAGGGGGCCAAGGAGGTAGGAGGTCCTCATGCCCCCATCCCCCTGTCCTTCCTTCCTTCTCTTCCCTCCCCACAACCAGTTAAAATCCTCTTAAAAAGCCCACCACAGGGGTAGGCTAGTAAGGGAGGGACTGGAGGTGGGGACAGGGACTCATTTACCTCTGCCCTCTAGTCTAGGGACCCAGTCAGGACAAGAGCTTGATGGGCTATGGCCCCCTCCCAGCCCCATGTAGGGCTCTCAGATGGAAGTGAAAGGGTGGTTGGTGGGGCCCTCAGGAAGAGTTAGTGAGAGAAGGTGTAGCTTCGGGCGACTGCCAATCTGAGCCGGTCTGAGTCTCAGTTAAAGCTGAAGAGAAGGAGGAAGGATAGACAGTTAGCCTTTTGCCTTTCAGACAATGCTCAGACCTCCAAAGTAGGAATTCAGTGTAAGACACTACATTAAAGGTTAAAGGCTGTCACTTGAGGCCTAGGGTTACAAACTCAAATACCAAAGGGCCAGGATAACTGATGCAACAGAGCACCCAGCTTTGCACAGTGAGGGTAGCTTGGACTAAGAACTAGCTGACTACTTTGAGGAGAGGCAGGCTATTGCGTGATCTTTCTTCTCCAGAAGAAATATGAATTCTGGATTTTTACATAAAATAGCCCCATTTTTGAACACAAGCAACAAACCCAATGTTTTATTTATTCAGACTAAACATATTTTAGTTCTCCAGTTAGCATTTAAATACAAATTTAAGCAACAATGCCCTACAGATGTGACCATTTACATCTTGTGAAATACACTTTCTATGCATCCAAATGTCAACAACTTAAAAATACTTGTAAAAAACTCAGTAACTATAAGAACAGCCCCATGCTCCTCTGGCTGAGAAATGCTGCTTTAACACTCAGCAGATGGCCCCCAACTTACCTTGTGAGGACTGGGTGAGGGTAGGAGTGCCTGCTGTGGACCTCAAGTGAGGAGGGATGAGAATGGCGTTGAGAGATGGTTGGATGGAGAGTTCTAGAGACAGAAATTGAAATGCTCAGTCAGGATGGAGGTAGGACATCTGGAGATCCAGACCTAGAATTATGATGGGGCACCATGGGGGGACCCTGCTATTGGCCAAGCCAGCTGTCTGTGGGCACTTTCTGCCACAAAACTCTTTAAATGAAAAACCAGAAAGAGCGGTGGCACCCATAGCTCAGTGGGTAGGGCATAAACCACATACACTGAGGCTGTCAGGTTCGAACCCAGCCTAGGCCAGCTAAAATCAACAATGACAACTGCAACAAAAAAATAGCCAGGCCATTATGGTAGGCGCCTATAGTCCCAGCTTCTTGGGCGGCTGAGGCAAGAGAATCACTTAAGCCCAGGAGTTTGAGGTTGCTGTGAGCTATGACGCCACAGCACTCTACCAAGGGTGACATAGTGAGACTGTCTCAAAAGAAAGAGCCTCACGCAAGGTAAATCACAGTTGAGCACAACCTAAGCAGGTTTGGTTGTCCCTAAATCTAAGGGGCTGCTTCCCTGAACCCCAGACCTGCCTTGTACCCCTCTCCCCAAGATCCCCACCAAGCTCTTCACTATCTTTGGCTGCCCCTTCAGCTCCCCAGATCTCAGGCTATGCCCTCACCACCAGGACTGAAATTGAAGAGGGGAGGGAGTGGGCGATTATTGGGGAGCTGGGTTCCAAGACATCGCAGTTCATCAAAGAAGCTGTGGGCACAGGCCTCTAGTGGGGAAAGCCTTGAGGACGGTGTGTACTCCAGCAGGCTAGAGCAGAGCGCGATGGCCTCTGGCGGCGTTCGAGATTTGAACACCTGAAAACAAGATGCATGGGGTTGTGAGGGTGACAGGCCACAGGCACTGGCTACTTTAGTATCCCACTGCCACAGCACCCATAACAAGTATTGCTACCTGCCTCCCATAAACCCACCTTCCAAATAAGAAGCACAACCACTGAGGGAGAGGTCAGTTTGTATGGTGAGCAGCCAGCCCAGGTCCCATGTCTGTGTGAGCCCTGACAAGAAGCTGTTTCCCCAACCATAAAAATTGGGAATCTTTAATTTACCTGTGGGTCCTCAACTTTTAAAATCTCACAAACTTTGAAATCTGATGAAAGTTACTGATCCCTGGATAATTGTTCAAATCCTCCCAACCATGATTCTGAAGCCAGGTCACCCGACCAGGTGGCCTCCAAGGAGGTCCAAGCCTGCAGCCATGTAGCCTGATCTCCTGGCCTTGCCCCACCTTTGTCCAGGGATGAGCTTTAATCTGGGGAAACTTGAACTCCGTGTAATTGGGGTTCATCTCTCGAATTTGTTCCCTGGTTGGTGTTCCCAGCACCTGTAGGGAGAGGGAGGATCTGAGACAGCCCCCTACCTTCAGCCCGGGCTCTGCCCACCCTGGCCTTGCCCTCACCTTGATGATCTCCACCAGCTGGTCTACCCCACTGTCCCCAGGGAAGATGGGCTGGCCAAGGAGAAGCTCAGCCAGTACACAGCCAGCTGACCACACATCTGAAGGGAAATGGGGGAGGGTCAATGACAGCCGAACAGGACCACCATGCCCAGCCCCTCATAAATGCTTCTATTCCTCATGGCCATCCTCAGAAGTGTCAGGAGACTCATTTTCTCAGCTTAGAGACAAAGCACCTGTCCCAAGGTCATACACAGCTTAGAATACAAGCATAACCTTGAATCTCCAAGTCTGCCCAACTTTAATGCACTTTCCAGCCTAGATATGTTTTTCAGCCCTCATGGCTTCTCCCTGTTAAGAGACCCCAATGAATTCTCCCTCTGGCTGTAGCCTAGGAGGACTAACCTGCCAACAGGCACCTGTGTTCTTTGGGCTACACAAAAGTAAAGCCTTAAATCTTGGACTGCCTTTCTCATTTCCCAGCCTCATCTTACAACGGGAAGAGTGGCAGCCTAGCAGCCTGACCCACCCTGGTCTGTACCTTGACCTCTATAGCACAAGCTCATACCTAGGGACCACATGTTCCTTATCCTGCTGCTAAATGTTCTGTCATACTCTTTCATATTCCTTCCCTCCTTTCAGCTTTCCCCTCATGCCTGGTTGGTAGCACTGTTGTCCCTACCATCAGGAAAAGACATAGGCCCTGAGAGCAAGCTGCACCTTCACAGTAGCAAAGCCTTGCCTCCCAGTTCCTCTGTCACCACTAGCCTCTCCCCTCCTCCCAGCTGAGAAAAGGAGGCTGACTGGGAGGTTCCAAAGCTGGTATGGACTCTGGAGTCAGGTCAGCTTTCAAGTCCTAGCCCTGCCTAGTCCCTACAGTAAGATAGATGGCCTCACAGCACTAAGCCCTAGATCACTCATCTTTAAAACAAACATACAACAGCATCATCCTTGTGAATTTGTGAGGACTGAAGAAAAGAACAGATGTTAAGCTTTTATCACCAAGCCTGGCATATAGCACACAGCAAGAACTCAAAAACTTCCAAGACAGTCATTCCCCACCCCAACCCTCCCTAACTCTGACCAATGGACGAGGTGTAATCAGTGGCTCCGAAGATGAGCTCCGGGGCCCGGTAGTAGCGAGAACAGATGTAGGAGACATTGGGCTCCCCCCGAACCAACTGCTTTGCACTGTGGGAAGAGATGGGCAGGGGTAAACACAAGGCAAAAGTTGGGAGTTCCCTGCTGCTTCAGCTACCCAGCATGCCCGAGGTTAGGCCCACCTGCCAAAATCGCAGAGCTTGAGGACGGCAGTGTCAGGGTCCACCAGCAGGTTCTGGGGCTTGATGTCACGGTGACACACCCCCTGGGAGTGGATATAGGCCAAGCTCCGAAAGAGCTGGTACATGTATACCTGGGGCAAAGACAAAACAGTAAGATGTCAACCCCGCTCCTCCCACACAACACACCACTGTGACATCATTTTGGCCAGCAGAGCCCTTTCAGGGCACTCTCTCCCTACTGCCCCAGCAGCTTCAGGAAAGCCCATGTTTGAAACCTTAGGTGAAGGGTATGCACCACAGTCACTAGGAAGACATGTTGAAACAGAGAACGCTGGGCCCTACTCCCAGAGTTCCTGATCAGTGAATCTGGAATGGGGCATTCAAGCCCTCCCATGCTGGTGCTGCTCTTTAGACCACACTTTGAGAACTACTGCTTGGCAAAAGCCTGATGAGCAAAAAAGATACATCAAAAGGCCTTATTATAAAGCAGACTGGGGAGTCAGGCACTCAGCTGCCCCCTCACCAAAATTCACTGGCTCTGAAGAGAGCTCAGCCTCCTTAATCTGACAGTGAAAACTACCCCTGAACCAGCACCCTCTCCAGCTCCATTCTCCCCCCCCCTCCCCTCCCCCCAGGCTGACTACAACCAAAGTGCCGTGAAGAGCATCTTTGAGTTTTGGTCAAAGTTTTGCTGCCACCTCCAGGGCCTAGAGAGGGCCTAGCCCATAATGGCTCAATTTCTCCACCACACACAGGGCTGCTTCCCAGACTCCTCCTTTTGTTCATTCCCTTCAGCCAGAGATGCCACTTTCTTTTTTGTGTGTGTGTGTGGTTTTTGGCCGGGGCTGGGTTTGAACCCACCTCTGGCATATGGGGCTGGCACCCTACTCCGTTGAGCCACAGGTGCCACCCAAGATGCCACTCTTAACCTGTGCCTTGTCTTCCCCTGGAAGCCTTCCTTGATCCTTATTCCTAAACCAAGCTGGGCTGGGAGCTGCCTCTATTTCCACAATAGCCAGTGTTCCCTCTAGTATGCTAGTTATCTAGTTGGTTTTATAGTTTTCTGTGATAATGCCTGTCTACCCTACCAAACTGAGAGCTTATCAAGGGCAAGGCTTGGGTCTCAGTCAGTGGTGGCTCTGGAATTGCTCAGCCCTGGGCCCAGTATGCAGGCAACCATGGGACAGATCCATCAAACCAGAGAACGACCCTCTAAGGTAAGGTCAAACAGCAACAAGTGCTGGTAGAGTCCACATCAGCTCACCCAGGCTTGAGGTACTTAAAGCCAGCAGGAGCAGCTGGGCCCCAAGCAACCTCCACCAAACAAAGTACACCAACCTCCTTCTAATGCAGCAGGCTGCTCACCCTCTGTTCTGTACATCATCCCTGGGCTTCATTCATTCATTCATTCATTCAAATACTTCCTTAGGATCTTTACCACCCAGGGCACAGTACCAGGCAATGGAGAATGAGCTTGCACAGAATGATGGATCAAGACACAGTCTAGATTCTATGGGTGCTATCCTTCCTCCAACCCTAACTTCTTTCCACCTACCCTCTCACCAAGACTCTGAAGGACTGGACTCCAACCTCAGCAGCTCCCCCTCTGCATTCTTGGTCCCTACCACCCCCTCATCCTAAGCTAATTCCAACACCTCTGGTGCCACTTGGCTCCCAGTATGGACCTGACCAGGTACCTTGCAGCCTCCTCAGCCTCCGGGTCAGGCTACCTCCTTGATTTAGTCAGGCCTCACCTCGGCCCTCTCCTGTGTTTGGTAAGCTCCATTATGGTGGGTCACAAGGACAAAGGCAGGGAAAACAGACCCTCCAGAGACTAATATATACTTGGAGGATAAGGAACCTAACAAAAAAACAGAAGGCTCCAGAGTCCCTGGGACCCAGCAGCCTGCCTAACTGCCTACCTTGACATAGATGATAGGGATGGTCAATTTGGCCTTGGTGAAATGGCGGGCCACCCGGTAGACTGTCTCAGGCACATATTCCAGCACCAGATTTAGGTAAAGTTCATCTTTCTGTAGAGAGCAAAGGAGAGGTGTGAGGCACCGTGAGATGTGAAGAAGAAGAGAAAAAGGTGTATAGGGATCGTGGAAGAAGGACTGGCACTCATGGGAAGGGGGGACAGAGAGATGGGTGGATGGAGTTCAAGTGGAGTGACCCTGCTGCCCCCCACCACCTCAAGGTCTCACCTTCTCCCCACTGGAGTAGAAAAAGTATCTCAGCCTCACAATATTGCAGTGGTCCAGCTTACGCATAATCTGAAGCTCTCGGTTCTTTGGGGCAAAGGGAGAATTGCCTCAGAATACAACCAACTCCATCTGCCTCCCACCCGACACCCTTCACCACAGCACTACTCCCCCATTCTTTTTTTTTTTTGCCGGGGCTGGGTTTGAACCCACCACCTCTGGCATATGGGGCCAGTGCCCTACTCCTTTGAGCCACAGGCACCACCCTACTCCCCCATTCTTGCCAACAGAGCCAAGCAGCTACCTCTGTGTCCCAGCTCTAAGGCCCCTCTGGGGAATCCCCCAATCTTTGCCTGCTCCCGCCTATTCCCTTTCCATATAAGCTGAAGACCTCTGGGTTAAACCTAGACCACAAATATGCTTTCTTCAGCCTACTTTTTAAAATAATTTCCATTTATTACTGACATTTAAAAATTAAATTGTGTCACATATAAATCAAGTTTTCAGCTCCTTTTAAAAAAATCAGAAGCTGGATGCGGTGGCTCACACCTATAATCCTAGCACTCTGGAAGCCCGAGAGAGATGGATTGCTTGAGCTCAGGAGTTCAAGACCAGCCTGAGCAGGAGCAAGACCCAAGACCCCATCTCTACCCCATCTCTAAAAATGGAAAAATTAGCCGGGCATGGTGATGCATTCCTGTAGTCCCAGCTACTCAGGAGGCTGAGGCAAGAGGATCCCTTGAGCCCAGGAATTTGAGGCTGCTGTGAGCTATGATGCCAGAGCACTCTAGCCTAGGGCAATATAATGAGACTCCTTCAAAAAAATAAAAAATTTCAGATGATACGGTCCCATGACGATTGCCACACTATGCAGCACAAGTAATGACAGACAAGCAGTGGCCGTTCAGTTCAATCTGGTCCCCACCACTCCCTAATGCTTCCCCTCCAAGCATCTGGGTCCTTAGAGTGTAGCTGGGTTCCTGAGCCCCAGACTCTAACTAGGCCTCACCTCTTCCCAGAAAGCATAGTCTCAGCATTCTCCGCCATTCTCTATTCCCCTCTGGGGCCTACAAACTCCCTGCTGCCAGACCTCTCACTTCTGGAACTCAATTCTAATCAAATTCTGACTGATACCCTGGGGCTCCTCCTACCCATGAGTTCTCCCTGCCTGGTTCTCTTCCAGCCTAGGCTCAGTTCTCCTACATCCAGACTAGCCAAGGCTCCAAATGCTAGTCCTTCAAATACCAGTTATTCCTCACCTTCCATCTCCTCCATTTCCTAATTCCCTGAGCCTCCACTAGCTCACAGGATACCTCTATCCTGTCCTGCACTGGCCAAACACGTGGGCAGCACATGACCTTCAGAACCACCTGCATCAACTCTGCCAGCTTCCTTTCTCCTCTAGTGTAACTCAGTGGCAAAAGTAAAGTGCTTGGGATTCAGACAGGCCAGATTCTAGTCTTGACACTATATGACCTCAGACAATTAATTTTCTTATCTGAGTTTTGTGTCCCTTTACACTTAAAATGGGCATAACAACAGTACCTACCATCAGAGAATCTTTATGTAAGTTAAAACAAGAACTTGCCTATAAAGCACTTACACTAAACAGATATCCAATAAATGTTACCTCTGGGGTCCCTCGGAGTCCACATTTCCTACCTTCCATATATAATTCATTTCTTTCTCTCCCCCGCCCCCTTCTCTTCTTATACTCAAGATTCCTCTGAAACCTCAGGCTCTAGCTCTCTTGCTGGGGTTCCCCCACCAATCATGCCCAGTCCCCAAACCTTGTCCCCATTTCTCCCAAGGTACCTTGAACCTCTTGTCCTGAAGAACCTTCTTGATGGCAACCAATTCCCTGGTCTCTGCCAGCCGTGCCTGGTACACAACCCCAAATGAGCCATTGCCAATCACCTTGATGTCTGTGTAAGCCACCTCTTGAGAACGCTCTGGGCCTTGGCCTAGGGTAGCTACCACTGTGGTCACCTTCCCACTGTCACCTGGGAAATAAAGGGGATACATCATCCACTGACCTTTCCCATCTGGCCATTACCCCATCCCAGAGCTGTGAGAGGAAGGAAAATCTACACAGGAAGCTCTTTGAGGGCCTTTTTCTCTCTTCCCTTTCTTTGAGGAAAAGTGGCTACAAGAACCCTCCCAGTGACCTCTTCTCTCTTCCTTTTAGGGAAAACCCTAAATCCTGCCTGGGAGGATATTGGCACCTAAACCTGTTTGCTGTTCAAGGGTTAGAAAATCCAAATTTCCACTTCTAAAAAGCAGCAAATCATTGGTTCCTCTTGGTACTAAGAAACACCCAACACCCCCAAGATGTGAACCCATCAACTCTGGGCCTACTGCCCTCTGGCCCCTTCTATTTGGAGAAAGTTTAGCCTAACCTCTTAAAAAAGCAGCAACTCTGAGGTATTTCAATTTGAGGAAAGCACTAACCTTTTTCACAGCCTGGAAGATATTAACGTCTAAGTCCTCCCTGGTGGAGCTGCTAACTTCAGCACTGGTTCTTGGTAACAGAAATGAATCCCCTCTTCTAGTATGCATACTAGTGTCCTGACACTCACTTTTTGATACTTTGGCGTTAGAAAAGGCACTGACCTAACTTCATTGGTGTAGAAAGAACACCAGAACCCTTCCTGTCATGTGGGTGGTTGCTAATGGACAAGCACCAAATTCTGTGAATGGTGAACCTGATCACTATTATCAAGGAGCCATTCCTGTCTCAGTCCTTTGAAGAGAAGCCATAATTCCCAGTTCCCATTCTCCGAATGGTACTTTGGTGCCCTTCTTAGGGGATAGTGAACCCTTTTCTTGTGGGGACTGATGAACCAAATCCATTTTGATGGACCAGTGACACATTCTTTTGGAGAAAATGACCTATATCACTATTCTTTTCAGAACAAATGACACCATACCCCAGAACAATTATAAAAAAAGATAATCGCAAATCCACGTTTTATGGGAAACTGACCCACTCCACGTCCTTTCCATTTTTAAGACCCACCAAGCAACGTATTTTAGAACTGTGATTACAGACTTGGTTTTAAAGACTATGCTGACTTCCAACTATTACTTCTTCTGAGGTACAGGCCTATACATTTTGAGTAGGTAATGATGCCAGGCCTTGAGTTTTAAAAGGGAAGATAATCTGAGTATTAGGTTTTGAAAGCTTTGGCCCTGTTCTTTGGGGATACAATAACCCCAAACGCCTGCTTCTAAGTGATATTCACTTCAAATTCCCATCCATGAAGGAGAGCAAATGCAGATTTCCCCTTCTGGGGGGATGATCTTATTCTGTTCTCCTGGGGGACAATAAACCCAGATCCCCATCTGCAAGGGACCATGACCTCTGATCCTGTTCTCTAATGAATGACAACGTAAGATCCCCGTTTTTAAAATTAGAGGACCTAAAAATCTCAATAGTAGGAAAAAAAGAGACTTGTGACCCTTGTTTCTTTGAGTGTTAATTCTGACTCTAAACTCCAAAAGATAGAAACCCCCAAACCCCTTTTTTTCTGGGAGGAAGAGAGTTCTGATCCCAGTTTTGAGGCATAGTGACCTCGAGCTCCTATCTAAGAATATGAAAGAATCTGATCAACGTCTAAGGAGCTTTGGAACCCCGATCACCTCCCCACACCGGTGCTGCTAGTACTCACGGCCCAGCTTCACTCCGGGCGGCGGGAAGCTAGTGCCCGCTCCAGGGCCGCCGCTGCCTCCTCCGCCGCTGCCGCTGGGGCCACCCCCGGAGCTTGAGGCCCCCACGCCCCCACCCATGGCCCCGACCGACGGCTTCCCGCCGCTGCTGCCGCCCGGGCCGGAGGCCGAACCCCCAGGGCCGCCTCCGCCTCCGCCGCCTCCGCCTCCTGGCTCCGCGAACGAGCTGGTCCGCGCCCGGCCCGAGCCCCCAGGGCCGCCTCCCGAAGGCCCGCCGCCGCTCATGGCGCTGAGCGCAGGCCGAGGCCGCGGGGGTCGGGCTGCCCGGGCTGCCCCCGACGCCGCCGCTGCCGCCGCCTCCTTGGGGTTCCGGCCTCTTCCAGGCCGCGCCGCTCGGGCTCGGGCTCGGGCTCGGGCTCCGGCTCCGGCCCAGCGCCCGCCGCGGGGCACGCCGGGAGGTGCAGTCCGACTTTCGTCGGCGCCGCGGTCGCCGCCTCCGGCCCACACAGAGAGCCGCGTGGCACGCCGGGAAATGAAGTCCTCAAACGCCTCAAAGCAAACCCCAGGGATGATGGGTCGCGCTGCACGTCTGGATAGAGTCTTGGGGAATATATCGTCCGACAAGGGCAGGCCCTGAAGCTGTTTGAAAACAAAGAGCCTCACAGTCCCCACTGCAACCACTCCGTCCCGGAGCTGTGCAGTCTTGAGGCACAAGGAGAAACAGAAACCAATCGCTCACTTAGTCTACTGGTTGTGTCTACTGACGCCAGGTGCACTCTGGGAAATCGAGTCGGCGCTCGTGAACACGCAAATCTCGGGCCGTGAGGCAAGCCGGGAAATGGAGTCGTTGCCACGCCCTCACCGCATTGCAGGTGTAAAGTGGTTCCTAAAGCACACCGGGAAGTGGAGTCCTAGGTAATTCTTAAGCCCCAAGTGGAGCTTCAATTCCGCAGGTAGTCTAGGAAATGGAGTTACGTATCGCCCGCCTCCTCCGTACTCTGCGCCGCAGTTCCTGCTGGGAACTGTAGTCGACGGCGAGGCTTCAGTGCAGTTGCTACAACGAGCCCTGGTGTCTTCTGGGAAATGGGGTTCAAGCCAGGCTCACCTTTGAGTGAGGAGGCGGCATCTACCATGAACCGGAAGCATGCTGGGAAATAATCCAGACAGGCTCTTGACCCTTTGTGAGGCGAAGGCGGAGGTTTCCCAGGAAGTGGAGCTCCCGGTACCGTGGAGGAGTATGAGAGGTTAAACATGGCAGTTCTCTGGTTGACTAAAAAGTGTTTCAACGGCTCTTTCATTATGCCCAGGTCTTAGGGAGAGCCGGGGTCGATTGGGAGCTACTGGAAAATAGGGCCAAGCACCTTTAAGCTCCTGGTGACCACATTAACAGGGAAGGAAAAACGTCCCCTCCCCTCCGCAAAGGACTTGAAAAATAAAGTTCCCAGAAGACACACTAGTCTTCCATTACAGTCTAGCTCTTTCTAGCGATGTGTTTTGTATCAGCAAACGGAGCCGAGTGTTATAAAGACGGAAGCAGAATTACTGTCTTGAACCTTATTCAGTTTTGCGTCTTCTCGCTTCTTACATCACAGAACCCTGAAGGACCCCAAACAAGGAAACCAGCTACAAGAAGTAGCCTCAGGGGCTCGGCGCCTGTGGCTCAGCGGCTAGGGCGCCAGCCACAGACACCGGA
This sequence comes from Loris lydekkerianus, assembly GCA_963574355.1. Classification (NCBI taxonomy): domain Eukaryota; kingdom Metazoa; phylum Chordata; class Mammalia; order Primates; family Lorisidae; genus Loris; species Loris lydekkerianus. The sequence continues at coordinate 20,631 of CAUYPK010092739.1, read as the reverse complement.
GCTGGTGGGTTCGTAACTCGGCCTCGGCCTACCAAACAACAATGATAACTACAACCAAAAAATAGTGGGGTGTTGTGGTAGGCACCTGTAGTCCCTGCTACTTGGGAGGCTGAGGGAAGAGAATCGCGTAAGCCCAAGAGTTTGAGGTTGCTGTGAGCTGTGACACCACGGCACTGTACCGAGGGCAACAAAGTGAGACTGTCTTAAAAAAAAAAAAAAAAAAAGTAACATCAGGGTTTGCACGCTCAGTGATTTGCCCCATTTATTGTCCAATTTATCGATTAATTCCTGGAAGAAGAGTACCCCCTAGGGGCACTGGGAAGGAGGGTTCCCAGAGTTCGTGTACGTATGTGTTTTTGTGTGTCTGTCTCCCCTCACGATCTCCTCGATATATTTGGAACTAAATTGAAAGCGCTCTCAGCCCTTCCCGCCTAGTGGAGTGGTAGGAAATGGACCTCTGGACTTGACTTCAATCGGAGCCTGTATTCATACTAACTGCCCTGCCCTTTCTGAAGCTACAATGTCTTGGCTACTCGGTTTGTTCCTGACTTCAATTCCCAGCAGACCCAACTGCGTCAGTTGGTAGCGCTACCGGCTTTTGAGACTACATTATCCAAAAGGCAAAGCGCGGACATGCTCCCCTCTCCCTTCATAGAGTTTGTGGCTGTGCAACGCACAGCGCGGCGTGGGGCTTTCTAGGAGCTGTAGTTTCTCAGCCAAACGACGCCTGCTGCCCTCTAACGGCAGCTATGAGTAGAAAGTAAAAATCGGGGTCAAGCCCCATGGTCTGGAGAATCCGACGCTGGATCAAGAAAGTCCACAGGAGGCTAAACTGGGCGGGACAGCGGCGGTTACTTAAGCCAAAAGCCGTGGGTCATGCGCAAATGGGAGCTCTGTGAACAACCGCCGCGAGGGGACCGAGGTCCGTGGGTGTTTGAGGGTGACAGTCTGAAGAAATCATTATTTTTGTAGGGGATGAAAACGTTCGTACAAGGGTGCTACGAAGTGTTTAAGAGAGCCCTGTGGATGGCTGGGGGAGTCCGTGGAGAGGTGAAGAGGTCTTTGATGGTCTATAGGCACCCCAGAACACTTACTGGGGGCCAGTGGAGAAGTCTGAGGAGACTTAAGATATCTGTAAAAGGTCTGTGGGAGACTGTGAGAAATTACTTAGCGAACTGAAGGTGTGAGGGATAGTTGAGAAGCATCAGAAAGGAGCTTTGCGGGGCTCTCGAGGTGCTAGGGCTACAGATGCAAAGGGAGGGTCTCTGATAGATTGAACGAATATTGTGAAGTGTCCTGGGACATCTATAAAGGGCTTTCAACTTGGAAGCAAGGATCTCAGAGTATATGGATGGGACCAAAGATGGCTTTTTTCAAGAACATTTCAAGCCTGCAAAAGGACTTAAGTGGGCGATTAAAGATTGGGGGAGCTACTGGAGTTTTCAAAGCCAGATGCCACCTGTGACATCCCACACAACCAGAATCTGGGGCAACAGGTCTGGTAGGACCAGCAGTTTTGGAACTAAGTACTCACGAACCCATGTGAGATATGGTTAGAGTTGCTTTAAAGGCACTGGGGTCAGGGGCTAAGAACACTAGTCAGGGTCCTTTGTCTTCCCCACAGTGATGACATCCCCTTCTCCATCACCCCACCACTATGCTGCATCTATGTTGCCAGGAAACATGCCTCATCCCAACTTCCAGAAATAACCCAGTGGCCCCCACCCTAGGGAATGACTTACATCACCCAGGAGAGGGAGCAGTTGCCTGCAGGCTGCTACAGAAGCCTCGGTTTCCTGCCAGTATCTCAGTCCTGGATCCTCTCTTCACTGCCAACCAACATCATCTGGGACCACCCACTCTGGGCTGGCATGAGATGAGGTTTAATCCAGTAGGTAGCAGTTGCCAGTCCCCAAAGGTTTCTTCCCCCTCAGGGTTGCACAGGGTGGAATTTTGTCGTGAAGCCAGTCCAATAGGCCCTGAGCCCTCAATTCCCACCTCATTTCTTAGCAGCTGCGTATCCTTAGGGGGAAATTCTTCCCCTTTCTGGGCTTTAGGCACCTCACCTGCACTGATGAGATTGGGCTTGTCTCTAAGGGTACTTTCAGCCTAGACTCCCTTTCATCCTTGATTTGAACTCTTCGGTCTCAGCTTCTAGCTTTTAATGAGCTCATTTCTGATCCAATCTGAGAGTCTGATCTGGCTTCTACCATCTTGGCTTTAGGGAAGAAAATTTAGGAATTGATGAAAGAAACTGGGCTTTGGTGACATACCTCACTTAAAGTCATGACTCAGCCTTAGGGCCTTCACTGAGCTGGTTACCCCTACCTTGTTTGGTGTTCAAAGAACTACAGTATTACAGCTCCTAACTTAGCACACAGTAGATCAGTTAATACCAACTACGACTAGTGAGCCAGTTCCTTCACAACTTGTTGGCTGGGGGTAGTCCCATGGTTGGACCAAAAGATCACCAAATTATCTTCCAAGGTCTGCATTTCAGGAAACACTGCAGGCCTGGTTTCCAAAGGACTCCCAGCCTAACTCAGCATCACTAAGAGGGATGTGGGCAGAGTGTTAAAGGCAAAAAGGAGCTCCTGAGATCCAGGTGGAATTCAGAGCTACAAGATGGAGAGCATTTCAGGCAATCAGATGAGGGCAAAAGGGTAACAAGGAGGAGTCTAAAGAGCTTCCAAGGACAAGCAGGTCCCCATGGAATAGGGAAGTAGTCAGTTACAGGGCCAGAGTATGCCTGAGACCTTAATCATCAAGCTCTGGGGTTTATGTGCCCCCAAGGTCAGACGGTTTCCCATTCAGATGAGGTTAGGTTCCCTGGCCACAGATCCACTGGGGGTTGAGTCTAGCAGCCCCCAACCTTCAAATCAAGCAAAGGTTGTGGCCCTGTAGTGGCTGCACCCAGCACCTAGGACAGATCACTGCATCCAAAGGTCCAAAGTTTTATTGTTTTTAATACATTCTCCAGCAGCCCCCCTATTTCCCTCCCCACACCCTCTGTCCCCAATACAGAATAAGGCTTGACCACAGCCCCCTACCACACCCCAGGGGCCCCAGCTGAGAGGCAGATGGGGCTTCCAGTTTGGTTTCAGGGCACCCCCTTCCCATCTCCCCACCCACCTCTCCATGGACCAGTCCTAGGAGCAGCTGGGGGTGAACGGGTTGGACCAGTGCTTGGGGTGGGGAGTGGGATAGCAGGCACTTGTAAAGATTTGTGGCCCATGGGCGGCACCCCTCACCCTTCTCTGCCCCCCACCCCTCCCAACATGGAATTTTTGGTTCATCATAAAATTGTCCCTCCCTCCCCTGCTGTAACCTTGTGGGATATGAGAAACCCAGGCACTCATGGCCCTCAGAGGGGCAGGGAAGGAAGGGCTGGGGCTAAGGATGGCTGGGAAGCATAGGGGGAGAGGTACAAGAGGCAGAGAACAGGGAAACAAGGCTTTACTTCCTAAGTGATTGTAATAAAAAAGTTCCTGGGTGTTAAGGCCACAGCCTCAGTTCAAATATAAATTCCTCAGAATGGAGGTGGCCCCCTTAACTCCCCCCTCCCTCCCCCCAACACCATTTTGCCCAGAGCTCAGACACCCAGTGGGGGGGCAGCCCCCAGCCCTGGGCACCCCCACACACACCACTTAAAAAAAGAAAGAAGAAATTAAAGTTTTATACAAAATGTGGGGAAGGGCTAGGGAGGAGGCAGGGAAGAGACTAGAGAGCTGCCCTCACCTCCAGGGAATGTGGGGTTAAGGCAGCAAAAAAAGTAAGGGAAGGTGGAGGGAACACAGGTCCCCTACCCACAGCCCTCAGGAATCTCGATGTTCTAAGGACAGCTGGGCTGTGGCATGCTGGAGGTCAGAGCTCACCCGCCTGGGGGTGAGGGGCCCCCCAGCCTCCCTGGGTCCCTCCCCACGAACCTTCTTGTCTTCACCCTCATCCTCAAAGCCCCCAGAAAGACCCCCACCACCCTCCAGGCGACAGTCTTCACTCCAGCGTCGCTTAAAGCGCAACTTGAGGGGCATGCACTGGGCTGCCCCAGCTGCCTCGCCAGGCTCAGGCTTGGGAGGTGCAGGAGGGGCACGGGGTGTCTTGAACACCTCCCCATCTTCCTCCTCATCGCTGATGTCAGTCACCTCCACCTCCTCTGACTCGCCTTCAGAGATAGGCTCCACCTTGATCTGTGGTGGCAGTGGCGGTGGTGGTGGCGCCAGTGCCCCTGCCCCCTCGACTAGCCCACCTGAACCACCACTTTTGTCAGAGCCTGCTGGAGCCTTCTCCCCAGCTGCCCGCTGCCGGCGTCCTAGTGGGGGTGGCTGGAGCTTAAACTTGAATGGGGAGGAAGAGGAAGAAGAGGAGGATGAAGCCGAGGAAGGGACTGGTGGGGTCTCAGGTGCCATGGGTGGCAGTGGGCACTTGTCAGGGCGCTGAGGCTGGGGCACCACAAGCCCAGGGTAGTGCAGGAAGGCGCGGGGGCTGAGGTGGTAGTTGTAGACGCTTTGGGTGTGGGCCTGCAGGTACCGTTTCATGTCCTCAGGGCTAAAGGAGAAGTGGGAGCCTCCCCCTGAGCCACTGGGGCCCCCACCACCACTGGGGTACATGGGGCTCAGTGTGGGTGAGGGTGTGTAGGCCAGGTGGGTGGGCGTCATGGGCAGAGCCGGTGAAAGTTGAGGGGGTAGCAGGGAGCCAGGCCCAGCCAGAGGTGACACGGGGAAGGGGCTGAGGGGTTCAGGGCCACCCCGGGGTCGGGGATAGACACGGAAGACTCCAGGGTCATGGGGCAGGCGGGTCAGCGGGGGGCCTCGGAAAGCACCCAGCTCTGGAGGGCCAGGTGGTCGGGCTCGGGGGTCCTCTCCCAGGGGCTCCTCCAGCTCTGACGTGCCATCACTACAGTCACTGACCGAGCCTCGGCCCAGGCGGCGGGCCACCACAGCCGAGAAGAGAGAAGATGAGGATGAAGAGCAGGCTGGTGGTGAGCGGGGGTCCTCGGTGGGGGACAGCACCTCAGATGGCGTTGAGGGAGGGAAGCGGAAGTGGCTGCCACCTGATGGCACTGGTGGGGCACTCTGGGGCACCGCACCCCCTGGCAGGAGAGGGGATACATGGTATCAAGGCCCTTGACCTAGCCAGGACATACAAATAGACCCCTCCTCCCTCAGAGAACATGCTCACTATCACTGGCACTCACCAGCCAACCCCACATCAATGAAAGGATAATTAACCAGCACCAGTTTGTTGAAGTTGAACTTGTAGGTGAACCGTTTCCCCTTGGTCTTGTGCAGAATGCGTTTGTTGTAGTAATATCTGTGGGTGAAAAATACCATTGAGATGGTCAGGTACAGGTGACTCACTTCTGGACTCCATACCTGGCTATACACTTAGACATAGCTTACAAAGGGGAACCAAGAAACATGGGCTACAAGACAAGTGCCTACAAGGTGGGACTATCTCTCCCCTCAGGTCAGGGGACAGACTAGAGGCTCCACCAATGACTATATTCTCTCCTCAGGATACCTCTGTGTCACCAAGGGGTTCAGAGAAGAGTTAGGATAACCCTAGGTCACATAGCTAGGATGTAGCAGAGCTAGAAATCAAACCCAAAGCTATTCCCATGAGTTAGGGGCTTCCCAACAGGTGGGGGCTATCCCATGTCTGCACCGGGGCCCCCACCCCTTCTCACCGCAGGGCCCGGCTCAGCTTGTCATAATTCATCTGGGGCTTGCACTTGCGGACACCCCAGAGCCGGGCCACCTCGTCAGGGTCCTTGATGACGAATTCCCCGTAGTCCCCCTGCCAGGCGATGACACCCTGGTACTCCTCCTTCCGCAGCAACTCCAGGATGAAGTGCCACAGTTGGATCTGCCTCGAGCCAGGGGACGACTCCGGTTTGTAGGCCCAGTCTGGGAAGGCAAACCCTAAGGGCAGGAGGCAGGGAGTGGCCCCAAGTCAGGATGCCAAGTCTGAGGCTCTGGGTCCCATCCCAGGGTCTACCTTCTGCTCTGCCCTCAATGTAGAGAAATCTGTCTCCCTTTAGCCAAGTCTAAACCTGGGTTAGAAGACAGTGTGTATCTGTCTGTCTGTGTGAGGGGGCTAGACAGAAGCTGGGGGGAGGGGAAGCTGGAGCCTGCTCCGGCGACACCGGGAGAAACAGGAAACCGTCGGCGGCGGGTCCCGGGGCCAGTGCCAGGGGGCCAGGCACCAAGCCAGCCAGCGGGCAGGGCTGCCAGTGGGGGAGGGGTGGGAAGGGGCACACGTCGCCAGCTGAGTTGGGGTACAGCCCCCTAACCCAACCTTACTACCTGCCATTCCAAGTGCATTGCACCCTCCCCCATCTCCTCTTTAGGAACATACACTGTCTTTCCCAAGACCTGACAGAGCCCCTACTCCCACCACAGGACCTGAGAGAATTTTTTTTTCTTAAAAGGACCAGGGGTGGGGTGGCTGGTTGATGATGAGGTCAGTGCTTGCACACACAGAGGCTTCTGTCTTCCCTGGAGAGTGAAATCCAGACTGTCTTAGAGGCGCCCCCCCCCCCAAGCCCTGGACCCTCTGAGTTGCACTGCCCTCCCCATATGCAGGCATCCAGGCCCAACCAGGGTTGAGGGCCCCAGCCCAGGCCTAGAGACCAAACAGGCACTGCTGGAGCTGTCACCCTCTTCCCTCTTCTGTCTTCTCATCTTCTATCCTGCCCACCTGCCTGCCTGCCCCCAGCATTAACCTTGGGTAGAGGTTGGTGGTGGGCTGGCTGGTCCCTAGAGGGGGTGGGCAGCCTGGATGGGGCGGTGGGGGGGCTGTGGTTGTTGTCATTTCCCAAACCCCCGGGTAATCAGGGGCCATCAATAATTCAGCACTAGGCAGCCGGTAATGGAGGGGTGGGAGGAGGGAAAAGGGAGGAAAGGAAGGAGGGGGGAAGCAGGGCAGGGGCCCTGGTGCCACTAGAGAAAGCCAAGGTAGATTGCTAAAGATGGGCGGGGTCCCAAGTCTCAGTCAGACTTCAGGGGTCAGTCTCTCTTTCTTGGTCCCTGCTCAAGGCAACCAGGCCTCCAGGCAACACTGAGCCTCCCTCAGAGACTCCACCCCAGTCTGGAATCCAACAGGGGATCTTTCCCTTGGGATCAGGGGATCAATCATTTCTGCTCCCATAGGAACCATCCCCTCCAAATCCGGAGCTCGCTGTCCCTCACAGGGACCCAGGCCCCTGACCCTAGGTAGACTGAGATGGCCAGTACCCCATTCCATACCCAGTCCCTGCCCTATTCAGAAATCCCAGCCTCAAACCAGCCCCTCAGGACTCAGAGATGGGGATATGACCCATCTCTAGTTCTCAAACAAGAGTCCTATACCAGCAGCCCCTATTCCGTCTAGAAGTGACAAGCCCTGATGATCCCAAGGACCCATAGGTCACAGCCCTTGGATACCCCATTATCCTCACCCTGCTAGAGAATCCAGATCCCAGGGTCTCCCTCAGGGCCCAGGAGCCTTTGGAACAAAGGTGACCAAACCACCAGCTCTCTGTACCAGCACACCCCCTCCAAAAAGCTCCTGGTCCCCCTCAGGGGTATGCTACTTCCACCTCATCCCCAATCTGGCTCTAGACACAGGAGGGGGACTGAAGCCCCCCAAGACATCAGTATCAGGGTAGGGGGTGTACTGACTTCCACCCTCCCCCCCAAATTAAAGCCACCCTTCCCAGCCCACCAGCCCCAGCCTCCGTGTCCCGGTAACCAGGCAACGTGTGTGCAGCGACAGTCCTGGGAGCGGGGGAGCAGGAGGCTAAAAATAAACTTTGCAGAAGAGAGGGAGTGAGAGAGACTACATGCAACACAAAGGGAACTCGGAAAGGAGGTGGGGGGGCTCTGGTAAGGCCTTAAGCCGCATTCTGGGAGCTGTCCCAGGCCCCCTAGTTAACCCCCTTTCCTGAGCGACTTCCCCCCTCAGGGCCTGGACCCGGTTTCCCACTCCTGGCAGAGACCCTTCCCCACTCACAGACCCACCCCAATGCCAGCTTTCCTCATCGGACACAGCATACATGAGGGCCTGTTCCTGGCTTTGGGGGGAGATTGAAGGAGGGGTGACGTCAGGGTGTCTCAATGGGGCTCTGTTCCCCAGGCCTTGGAGCCAGGAGCCAGGCACCGGCAAGGGGAGCATGTGTGAAAGTGTTGTGTATGCATCCACGTGCTTAAAACAGGGAAACACCAGACCTGCAGCAAGAAAGCCTTGGGGATACAGGACCTCTGGAGCATGGGAGTTCAGTGAGGCAGGGAGAAAGGTGCCACGCTAAGAAAAGTAAACTGCAAGACAGGGTATAAAAGTGGCAGCTAACAGACAGGAGGGATGAGATGGCAGGGTCCCAGAGGCACACCTGGGTTCCACAGAGCCAGGGTAAGGATTCTCCCAGACGAATTGCCTGGGGGCACAGAACTCCTGGGCACCCCCCCAACTTCACGTGACTGCCCAAACTTTTTTTAAAAGATACTATGGTGGTCAGAAGGGAGGAGTGGTGATAGAGGAAGAACACGCTGGCCTCCTGGGGGGCCCTACCACCTCCCCCACTCCAGACAACTCTCTATGGCGCCAGAGCCGGGAAGAAAACAGGAAGTGGGAAACAGCCATGGCAGAGAGAGGAGCAGGGATGGAAGATCGGATGGAGGGGTGCAGTAGCGGCAGGCCGAGAGGCAGACTGAAAGATGGATAGATCAGAAGGCCATCCCAAGGCCTCAGCCCCTCCCCCCTCCCCTAGCCAGAGAACCCACACACTGCTGGACCCCCAAACATGGCTGGGGGAGCGACTTAGCCGGTCCTATCAGGCCAAGGCCCTTAGCAAGGAGAGAAACGAGGCGGGGTTGTCTGGAAGCCTAGGCCCCTTCCTCAGGCGAGGGGGAGGATCCTGTTGGCCCCAGGGCCCAGTATGTCGGGAGGTAGCGAAAGCCGGGGAGTATGTGGGGCGCACGTGACTGACCCTACAGTGCTCCGCTCCCCTACCCCATTCCCAGCCCCCCTCTCGGCCCCAATACCCTGCCGCTGGATCCCTGCTCAGAGCCCTTTAAGAACCGCCCCCACCGGCCGAGAAGAGGAGTGGGGTGGGGTGGGTGGGCCGGTCGGGGCACACACCCGCACTCAGGAGCCCCAGCAGCAGGAGCCGCTGGGGAAAGGAAACAAGTTTGAACAGCGGCGCCCGGCCCCCTTCCCCTCCCCCGTCCCCGCCCCGGGCCGGATTCCGACGGGGTAGACGGGCAGGGGGCGGCCAGGACCCCTCCCCCTGCACGCCCGGGCGCAAAGTCCAGCCCGCGCGAGCCCGGGGGCGGCGGGGGAGGGGAAGGGGGAAAGTCCGAGTGGGAAGGGGGTTAATCCCGCTGCCCCCCGCCCGCCGACTGAGGGGGGAGGGGAACCTTGGCCCCTTAAGGAGGAGCAAGTTGGCGGGGAAGAGGCGGAGGGAAAGACCGCCTGCTGAAAGAGAAAAGCTGAAGCAGGGAGGGGGACACGAGGGGGGAGTCTCTGCGTTCCCCTTACCTTCCCCACCTCTCCAACCCCAGGCCCCGAGCGGCGCAGAAGGAGGGTATCCAGGTCTCCCTAGAGCCACCTTAAAGCTGCGCGTTCTAAGGTCGGAAACAAAAAGTTCCTTTTTCGAACGTTCGGGCTGCGCTTTGGAACTTTGCGACTCGGCGAGGGCGGGGGAGCGCGGAGCCGGCGGAGACGGGCGGGGGAGGGGCGGCGCAGCCCGGACCCCGAGTCCAGGGCTCCCCACTCACGCCCTCCTTCTAGAGGCCATCCCGTATCCCTAGCTAACCTGGTGCGGGACACGAGCCACTGTGAAGGTCACGGGCCGGATCGCGCAGCGCGGAACCAGGGATAGCGGCCCCGTGGACAGTCTTCCCCCCCCCCCGCCCTGCACACGTCCCGGCCCCCAGAGTGCAACGTGACAGAGCGGCGAGTAAGGACCTCGCCACCCCTGCGATCCCAGGGGTGGGGAAGAGGCTAGCTTGGAGGGTCCCGGTAGGGAGTGAGGACCAGGATCCGCTGCACCCACAACCACTCCGCCCAAAGCCAGGAACCGGGGTTCCAGGCAGTAAGCCCCACTCGTGCCGTAAGAAGCAACAGGTCTCGAGTGCTTGGGGGTCCCCCAGAACTGGGGATCACCCAGGCTCCCCTGAACCTCTTTAGCCCCCCCAAAGTTTCTCCACCCAGTATCCCGGGGCAACAAGTCTTCCCCCACACGTGCTGCCCCCGCCCCCACCTGTGTCCGCCGGGGTCTTCATGCTGGGGGGCCCAGGGCGAGGCGCCCCGACTCCGGGCCGTGGCTCCCGGCGCCCGCGCTGCCCCGTCCCGTCCCGCGCCCGTCGGGCCGCCCTCGCCGCCTCACCCGGCCTTGCCTCTCAGAGCCTCTCCCCTCCCCGCCGCCGCCTCCCGGGTTAATATCGCACTCCGGGGCCGGGACGCCCACGCCCCCCGGCCGGCTACGTCACCGCCGCGTCGCCATGGAGACACTGTGCCCGCCCCCTCCCCGCGCACTCACACACACGCTCGCCGGCGCTCAGCCACTGAGGACCGGCCGGCGCTCGGCTTAAAGGAGCCGCGCGGTGGGGGAGGGAGGAAGAAGGGATAAGGGGTGGGATGGGGTCCCCGGGGGTCATGACCCTTCTCGGAGACGCCAAGTCTGCAGATAACTTAAGTCCCCGGCACTAGCTGCCTACTGCCCCTCCTCCTCTCCTGCCCACTGCGGACTCCAGAGTTTCTTGTGGGAGCTTGTAAGGGGGAAAGGGGAAACCTTTGGAGGGGAGTCAGAAACTTGTGTGAGAAAGGGACAGGAACCTTTGGCGTGGAAGCAAAATCTTCTCTGCTTGGGGGCTGGGTCTGAACCTTGGAGGATGATCAAGACCACAGTACCAGTATTTCCAAGCTTGGCCTTACCCGGCCTTACCCAGCCCCCTCACCCTGAGCCTGAATGAGGGCAACTGTCCAGGGGTGGGGTGAAATGGGTGGGAAACATTACCCAGCATCGGAAATATGGAGGCGTCTGTGTCCTCCGCTTCTATAGGGATGGGGTCTTGGCTTGCATGATAGCTCCAATCTAGCTGGGTAGGAAATGACCGAAGGGAATGCATTTGGGAGCCCCACCACCACCATCCCCGGCTGCAGCTGTCCTGAGGACACGGCTGGCGCCGGAGGTCTTCCCACCTCCAGTCCACCACTAGGGTAGGGGGTTCCGGAGGTGGGGCCAGGATACGAGGGGGCGACCAAAGTCTGAACAAATGTGCTCCCAAGGGGCACTGAGGGTCACCAGGAGAGAGAAAGATGGGGCTTAAGAATAAAAGCCAGAGCGTAGGGAAGTGTTAAGTCTCTGTTCTCCGCTGCAGCCCGGAGGGCAGGATGGATCCTGAGGCTGCGGGGAAACAGGAAATCAGAGTGCAGATCTGATGGAGGCAGGGAGTCACAGCTGGGTACAGGGCAAATAGAAGCAATATTCACAGGCAGAGCCCGGGAACAGAGGCTCAAAAAAGACTGTAAAGTACCAAAGGAAGGGAGTGTGGGAGACTGAAACCCAAAAGATAGCAGGGAGAGACAGAGAGAAGGAAAGCCTATAGGGATCAGCCGCTGGGTTATTAGGGCTTCAAGCCCAGCCTCCTCTCTTGCTGGGTTCCTAGTCTGCCTTGGACCTACTAGTGCCTTAGAAAAAGTCTCAGGCGTCCTCCTTGGGGAGACCAAGGCCTCTAGGGAAGCGCCACCCCCCTGGGAAATTATGTAACCTTGCCTACGGACAGTGCAGCTCCCCCACGGATATTGTAACCCTTTGGGAGCAGTGTGGTCCAGCAGTAATAATAATCATCATTGTTAGAATAACAGCTCCCGAATTCTGAGTGTTCCTGATGTGCCAGGCTCTGAGCCAAGCATTGTCATGGGTATCTTCTCATTTAATACTCATGAAATCCCAATGAAGGGAACTACTGCTGTTGTCCCCATTTACAGATAGGAAAGTGAGGCTCTGAAAGGGGAACGTCCTACAGCCAGGACGTATTGGAATCAGGATTCCAACCCAGATCTATCCAAATCCAAACCATCATACTTAACCATTATGCTTTACTATCTCCTTTACTGCCCCCCACCAAAAAGATAATGCAAAGTTTCAAAGATAATAGATCATTTATTAACCCAAGTGACCCCTATCCTCCCACACCAAGACAGGTACTTGGGTTGCAACCCTAACTCTGCTTCCTTCCTCTAGCTACATAGGGCAAGTGAGTTTACCTCTTTGAGCCTCAGTTTCCTCATCTGTAAAATGGGGATATTAATAGACCATGATGTTATTTTGGTTTTTTTGGTTTTTATTTATTTATTTTTTTTAGAGGCAGAGTCTCACTTTGTCACCCTCAGTAGAGTGCCATGGCATTACAGCTCACAGCAACCTCCAGCTCTTGGGCTTAGGCAATTCTCTTGCCTCAGTTTCCTGAGTAGCAGGGACTACAGGCACCTGCCACAACGCCCAGCTATTTTTTTTGTTGCCGTTTGGCTGGGGCTGGGTTTGAACCTGCCACCCTCAGTATATGGGGCCAGTGCCCTACTCACTGAGCCACAGGCACCACCCCATGATGTTATTTTGAGAAATCAGGGATGGAATGGTATACAATAAATACTGGTGATAATTATTAACAGAGTGAATTCTGTATCCCATGGATAAAGTGAGTACCCCTTACCCTATAGACTCCAACTGTAGACAGTAAACACATACCACAGGATGAAATTGCCTGTTAATGCCATAATCCCACCCTAATGCAGAGGGACAGCTCAGGCCCACTGTTGTTTTTTTAGAGACAGAGTCTCACTTTGTTGCCCTCCATAGAGTGCTGTGGCATGACAGCTCACAGCAAACTCCAGCTCTTGGGCTTAAGTGAGTCTCTTGCCTCAGCCTCCCGAGTAACTGGAACTACAGGTGCCCACCACAACACCTGGCTACTTTTCTTTTTTGTAGAGACAGAGTTTCACTTTATCACCCATGGTAGAGTGCCATGGCATCACACAGCTCACAGCAACCTCCAACTCCTGGGCTTAGGCGATTCTCCTGCCTCAGCCTCCCGAGTAGCTGGGACTTAATGGTGCCCGCCACAACGCCCAGCTATTTTTTTGTTGTTGCAGTTTGGCCGGAGCTAGGTTTGAACCCACCACCCTCAGTATATGGGGCCGGCGCCCTGCCCACTGAACCACAGGTGCTGCGCCACACCTGGCTATTTTTTTGTTGTAGTTTGGCCAGGGCCGGGTTTGAACCTGCCACCCTTGGTATATGGGACTGGCGCCCTACCCAGAGCTACAGGAGCTGCCCCAGACCTACTGTTTTTATGAACATACCCATAGATGGTGGGCCTACTTCCTGGGAGAGTCAGAGCCATCAGCAGAAAATAGGAGTCCTTGGTGAAAATGTCCATTGGGTTTCATGACTTCCAAGGTTTGTGCAAACCTGTTCTTGGATACTGTAACCTTTCATGGGTTCATGTGACTACTGCAGACTCTTTTTGGATAACTCAGTTGCCTCATGAATACTGACTTCCACCCCCAGAGATGGTAGGCCCAGTATTACTGTGTTTAACACCCAAATTAGGTGAATTTGTGATAGAACTAATATTACTATGTTTAACACCCAAATTTTGTGAATTTGTGATAGAAACTATTCATCACCACTGGCCATTCATTGAAGACATCTCATCCAACCAAGGCCATTCAACTCCACTGAACAAGGGGACAGGCCCTCCCCCCCCCCTTGACTGTGGAAAACCTCTACAAATACCCCTGGGGCTGGTGAAACGTGCAGCCTCTCTTGGATCCAGAACCAGCTTGCAATGAACAGTGCAACACTATATGGAGAAAACAACTCTGCAGACAGTGAGGACAGCCACACCCCATGGACCTGGTAGTTCTTCCAGTTTACTACCCTGCCACAGATAACATTTATCCGACCATTGTCAGGCAAAGGCATGGGCAAGACCTGTCCCCACAGAATTCAAATATTTCACAGACTTGTCACCTCACTTCCTGAAAAGAAAACTGTAGGCAGTACTATAAATCATTATCACAACCCACCCATCAGTCCATCAGCCCTATGAGAAATAATAAACCATTAAGACCCTAAGAGTATTGTACTTCCCTTCGAAACAGAATGATCCACTCTATATAGATAGTGTATCCACGATTAACAGTGTGACCACCTCAAACAGAGAATGTAACCTCAACAGATTATCACTTTCTCCTCTCCCTAACCTGTGGCTCTGCCCTAGGCCTGGCAGGTCTTTCCTTTCTTTCCTTCTTTTTTTTTGAAACAGAGCCTCAAGCTGTCATCCTGGGTAGAGTGCTATGGCGTCACAGCTCACAGCAACCTCTAACTCTTGGGCTTAAGCGACTCTCTTGCCTCAGCCTCCCAAGTATCTGGGACTACAGGCGCCTGCCACAATGCCCGGCTATTTTTATTTTTTAATTTTTTAATTTTGCAGTTTTTGGCCAGGGCTGGGTTTGAACCTACCACCTCAGACATATGGGGCTGGGGCCCTACCCCTTTGAGCCACAGGTGCCGCCCTATGGCTATTTTTTTTTTTTTTTTTTTTGGTTGTAGTTGTCATTGTTGTTTGGCAGGCCTGGGCCAGCTCTGGGGTATGTGGCTGGCGCCTTAGCTGCTTGAGCTACAGATGCTGAGCCTCTTTTCTTTCTTTTCCTTCTTTTCTTTCCCTCTTTCTTTCTTTTTATTTTTTTCTTTCTTTCCTTTCCTATCTTTTCTTTCTCTCTCTCTCTGTTTCTTTCTCTCTCTCTTTCTTTTTTTTGAGACAGAGTTTCCCTTTGATACCCTCCATAGAGTGCTATGGTGTCCTAGCTCACAGCACCTCAAATTCTTGGGCTCAAAGGATCCTCTTGCCTCAGCCTCCTGAGTAGCTGAGACTACAGACACTGGCCACATATCAGCTAGTTTTTCTGTTTTTTAGTAGAGACCTTAAACTGGCTATTTATTCTCTTTTTCATTTATTTTTGCTAAGCACTATATAATACACTGCATACTACCTAATACACTGCATTACCTTCTAGCAGGGGCAGATAACCATAACTGAGTTATTTTTTCATCAATCAGGAAAATGCTTCCTTAATCAATACTCTCCAAACTTTTTGACATGTAGTAATAATTAACCCCAGAGATGTGCCTGTCTCTTCCATCAAACTCCACTGATACAAATCATGGGTATCCCTGTTTTCTTTGCCCCTGCTTGTGAAACTGTGGATGTGTACTGTGCCCACTCCAGGAATGACCATACACATGCCCATGATGGTCATTGTGGGAGAATCTTGAACTTCAAATAGGCCAAAACTCTATTTCGAGGCTTTTCTTTTTTTTGAGACAGAGTCTCAAGCTGTCACCCTGGGTAGCGTGCTGTAGCATCATAGTTCACAGCAACCTCCAACTCTTGGGCTCAAGCGATCCTCTTGCCTCAGTTTTTCTATTTTTAGTAGAGACAGGGTCTCGCTGTTGCTCAGGCTGGTATGGAACCTATGAGCTCAGGCAATCCACCCTCGGCCTCCCAGACTGCTAAAATTATAGGCGTGAGCCACAGTGCCAGCCTTCTTAAAGTTTAACTTGTTTTTTGGCCCCTCCCTTCTCTGCCTACATTTGTCCCTTGATGACTGCCACCAGTCCCAGGATGGACATACCATCTCCATGCTAATTGTACCCACAGTTCTATCTCCAGCTCACGACTCTCCCCTGAACACCAATCTAGCATATCCAACTGCCTCAGTAGTGTCTGTCTCCATTTGGATTTCTCAAGCTTGCCAAATCCAAAATGGTCTTCCTGAGCTCCCCCAAACTGCTGCCCCCACAGTCATTCCATCTCAGGAGATTGAAACTCTAATTTGCTGATTACTCAGGATGAATACCTTGGAGTCATCCTTGTGCCCTTTCCCTGCTCTGATATCCAAACTGAAGGGAACTCCCATCACCTCTGCCTTTGGCTGTTCCAGAATCAGGTACTTTTCACCACCACTACTATCACCTATGGTCTGAAGTCTCCTCACTGCCCTCCCACTGCCACCAGCTGCTACATTCTGTGCTCTACTTACAGCCAGAAGGCTTGTAGTAAATCAGACCACATCCATTTACTGCCCTAAACCCTTCAGTGGCCCCTCTGCTCACTAGGAGTAAAAAATCAACTCCTTGCATGACTTGTGAGTTCCTCCCCTGACCTCATCTCCCTCCTTTCCCCTTCATTGCCACTCCAGCTGTACTCAGCCTCCTTGGTACCTCTCAAACATACCAGGCATATTTCTGCCTCAGGGATTTTGTCTGTGCTATTCCATCTGACAGGAAAGCTTTTCCCAAGGACATTGGCAGAGCTCTATCCCCCATCCCCTTCAGGTTTTTTTTTTTTTTTTTTTTTTTTTGAGACTTTGTCCCCCTCAGTAGAATGTTGTGGCCCCACGGTTCACAGCAACCTCAAACTCTTGGGCTCAAGCAATTCTATTGTCTCAGCCTCCCGAGTAGCTGGGACTATAGATGCCCACCACAATGCCCAGCTACTTTTTAGAGACAAGGTCTTGCCCTGGCTCAGGCTGGTCTCGAACCTGTGAGCTCAGGCAATCCACCCACCTCCGCCTCCCAGAGTGCTAGGATCACAGGTGTGAGGCACCATGTCCAGCCTTCCCCTTTAGGTTTTTTACTCAAAAAAACCTAAAGGGTGGCGCCTATGGCTTAAGGAGTAGGGTGCCGGCCCCATATGCTGGAGGTGGCGGGTTCAAACCTAGCCTGAGCCAAAAATTGCAAAAAAAAAAAAAAAAAACCAAAAAAACCCCACACTTCCCACTCTGGGAGGCCAAGGTGAGTGGATTGCTTGAGCTCATGAGTTCAAATTTGAGACCTAAGCAAGAGTGAGACACCATCTCTAAAATATAACAATGTTGTGGCAGGTGCCTATGGTCCCAGCTACTCAGGAGGCTGAGGCAAGAGTATTGCTTGAGCCCAACAGTTTGGGGTTGCTGTGAGCTATGACACACCTGGGCAACAAAGTGAGACTCTGTCTTTTAAAAAAAATAATAATAATGAATTCCCAGCTGGCCACAATGGCTCACTCCTATAATTCTAGCTCTCTGGGAGGCTGAGGCAGGAAGATTATTACAACTCAGGAGTTTGAGACCAGCCTGAGCAAGAGCGAGACCCTGCCTCTACTAAAAACAGAGAAATTAGCTGGGCATTGTGGCAGGTGCCTGTAGTCCCAGCTACTCAAGAGGCTGAGGTAGGAGGATCGCTCGAACCCAGGAGTTTGAGGTTTCTGTGAGCTAGGCTGATACCACCACATTCTAGCCTGGGCAACAGAGTGAGAGTCTGTCTCCAAAAAAAAAAAAAAAACAAAACAAAAACCAATCCACCTTCCCAGTGAGACTCTAACCACTCTATTTTATTTTTTTAATTAAAAACCTTTTTTTTTCTTTTTGAGTGTCAACCTCAAACTCTTGGGCTTAAGCAATTGTCTTGCCTATCTCCCAAGTAGCTGGGACTATAGGCATCCTCCACAATGCCCGGCTATTTTTTTGTGGTTATTGTAGTTGTCATTGTTGTTTAGCAGGCCTGGGCCCAGTTCAAACCCTCCAGTCCCGGTGTATGTGGCTGGCGACCTAACCACTGCGCTACGGGCAATGAGCTTAACCACTCTATTTTAAATTACAGTTCCCTCTCTAGAGCTTTATGTCCTCTTCTGCACACTATTTTTTCCATAATACTTTCTGTCATCTGACATGTATTTCCATAATGTATTTGCTTGTTGCCCAAATATTTCCTCTATAATATTAGCTCTAAGAGGGCAAAGACTCCGAAAAAACACTTTGTTGCCTGTTTTATCCCAGAGCCTGGCACTCTATGATGAATAAGTAAATCTTTGGACAGTGAACTCCCCAAACCAAATATAATGCCAATAAAGGTAAGTCTATTCGTTCAGAGAAAACTTCACGGGCAGTTAGTGCCAGTGCAACCTCCTAAAGAGTAGGAACCCCTACTCTTCCCCAGTGGAAACTCCATAAATAGAGGAAACCCCCATAGAGGGTGTAATTGTCCTCTTGAATGTCAGCTCCAAAAACACAGGAATTTGGTCTATTTTCTTCACTGCTTCACCAGTGCCTAGAACAGTGTCTGTCATAAAATAGGCTGGAAATACATATTTGCTGGCATGAGCTGAGTCCACATTCAGCTGGTATAACCCCACAAACAGCACAAAACCATACAGATGGCACAATATCTGTAATTAAGTGAAACTACCATATACACTGTGACTCCCATATGGACATTGTGAGTCCCAAATGGACAGCACAATGCTCAAAAACAGTATGAACCCCAGTATAAGCAATGTGACCTTCATAAACTGCATACAGAGAGGGTGATCTTCACTAGTGTGATTCCCATATGACAACCCACATAAATGATGTGGTGTGAACTTCATATAGGAATTGTGAACCTCATAAACAGTACGAACCACCACTAGACAGTGAGATGGCATGTAACAATATCCATTCCCATACCATTCCCCCATGAGTGTGGGAGATCAACTCCCAGAGGATCAACTCACATCATCTGGGTAACGCCATACACATAGTGAAGACAGCCATATGAGCAGTGTCACTCTTCATGTGAACAATGTGGCTCCGTAACAGACATGAGCTTATGTAGTGTAACCCATGGACATCAAGCTCCCATGTGGACATTGTTACTTGCCTGGATGGCCTACCATGGGTACACTATAGATTGTGTACACTGTAGACTCACCAACAGGTACAGAATGTTGGATTCATACAACAGTTTCACTAAGTTTCCCACAGTTAGGTAGAAACTCCATGTTGCAATGAAACCCTCTGGGCCTTTGTAACCTTCAAAAATTATAAGATCCCCCCAAGTCTTAACTCCTACAAAAAATTATCAAATACTTTTTTTTACATACACTCAAATTAAGACATGATGACTCCTTTAAGGCTGGCATATTCTGTCATGGACAATCAGGTTTCCAATAAAGGTGAAGAAATGCTGAAATCCAGAAAGGCAGAGACTTCCCAGGGTCTAGTACAGGGCAAGACACACAAAATACACAACTCCTATTTATTGAGCACTTACTATATGCAAAGCCCTGGGTTACACATGTCATTTCATTCTCATCTCAACGTCATGAGGTAGATTGTCTACTTATCCCCACTAAATCATAATGCCTCCTGATGGACTGATAAATGTCCCACAGATATGATGAATCTTGGAGTCCTTCCAACAAGTACCACCATCACCACAACCAGAAGAACACACACAAAGTATGGAAAAGGTTACCAATAAGATTGTGGGCCAGGTGCAGTGGCTCATGCCTGTAATCCTAGTGTTCTGGGAGGCTGAGGCAGATGGATTGCCTGAACTCAGGAGTTTGAGACCAGCCTGAGCAAAGTGAGACCCTGTCTCTACTAAAACTAGAAAAACCAGCTGAGAGTTGTGGCAGGCATCTATAGTCCCAGCTACTTAGGAGGCTGAGGTAAGAGGATCACTTGAGCCCGGGAGTTTGAGGTTGCTGTGAGCTATGAGGCTGTCTCAAAAAAAAAAAAAAAAGATTGTGATAGCATAAATCTTCAAAAAGCAGTGACTCTGAATAATAGTCACTTAAGTAGCTAACATTTTTGAGCACTTATTCTTCTCTTTTTCTTTTCTTTTCTTTTCTTTCTTTTTTTTTTTGGTAGAGACAGAGTCCCACTTTACCGCTCTAGGTAGAGTGCTGTGACATCACAGGACTCACAGCAACCGCCAGCTCTTGGGCTTCTGTGATTCTCCTGCCTCAGCCTCCGGAGCAGCTGGGACTACAGGCGCCCACCACAATGCCCGGCTATTTTTTGGTTGCAGTATTTTCGGCCGGGGCTGGGTTTGAACCTGCCACCCTCAGTATATGGGGCTGGCACCCTACTTACTGAGCCACAGGCGCCACCCATGAGCACTTATTTTTCTTAATACTGTTCTAAAGGCTTTGCACATGTTAACTCCTTATATCTTCATAACAACCTTGTGCTTTAGGAATTTTTTTTTCAATCTTAGAGACAGGAATTTTTTTTTTTTCAATCTTTTTCAATCTTGCTGTGTTACCCAGGCTAGAGTGTAGAAGCTATTCACAGATGTGATTATAGCATTCTGCAACCTTGAACTTTTGGTCCCAAGAGATCCTCTCACCTCAGCCTCCTTAATAGTTGGGGACTACAAGTGCACACCACCACATTGGCTTTTTTTTTTTTTTTTTAAGTTCTATTGCTCAACCTTAAGGTTCTTTTATTATCTCCTTTAACAAGGGTGGAAATCTCAAGACACAGAAGGATTAAGTAACTTTCCCAAGGTCACACAGCTGGGAAGAAGCCCAGGTGGGTGCGATGTGACCCCAGGCAGCCTGGCTCAGACTGTGCTATCCTGCTTTCTGCAACATCACCACTTACCCTACAGGACAGTGTAATTTCTTTTTTTTTTTTTTTTTTTTTTTTTTTTTTTTTGTTATTTTTTTTTTTTTTTTTTTTTTTTTTTTTTTTTTTTTTTTTTTTTTTTTTTTTTTTTTTTTTTTTTTTTTTTTTTTTTTTTTTTTTTTTTTTTTTTTTTTTTTTTTTTTTTTT
>CAUYPK010092736.1:0-37906 GCA_963574355.1 Loris lydekkerianus | reverse complement strand
ATGAATTGGGCTGCAATAAACATTCTGGTACAGATGTCTTTGTTATATTGTGATTTTTGGTCTTCTGGGTATAAACCTAGTAAAGGAATTATAGGATCAAATGGCAGGTCTATTTTTAGGTCTCTAAGTATTCTCCAAACGTCCTTCCAGAAGGGACGTATTCGTGGGCATTCCCACCAGCAGTGTAGAAGTGTGCCCTTTTCTCCACATCCACGCCAACATCTCTGGTTTTGGGATTTTGTTATGTGAGCTACTCTTACTGGGGTTGGGTGATATCTCAAAGTAGTTTTGATTTGCATTTCTCTGATGATTAAGGATGATGAGCTTTTTTTCATGTGTTTGTAGATCGTGTGTCTGTCTTCTTTAGAGAAGTTTCTCTTCAAGTCCCTTGCCCACCCTGAGCAAAGTATCTCAGGAATGGAAGAAAAAGTATCCAATATACTCAGCCCTACATGAAGCTAAATTATAGCTTTCACATGACGGCTATAACCCAACTATAGCACTAGATTATGAGGAAAGGGCCAAGGGAGGGGGGAGGTCAGGGTGGAGGGAGGGTAATGGGTGGGGCCACACCTACGGTGCATCTTAGAATGGGTACAGGCCAAACTTACTAAAGGCAGAATACAAATGTCTGTGTACAATAACTAAGAAAATGCCATGAAGGCTACGTTTAACAGTTTGATGAGAATATTTCAGATTGTATATGAAACCAGCACATTGTACCCCTTGATTGCACTAATGTACACAGCTATGATTTAACAATAAAAAAAAAAAAAAAGAAAGAAAGAAAGAAACTATTCTACTTGTGAGAATGGAATTCATACAGAGTAGCATGGTACTTATGGGGGATGGTAATATGGCCGAGAGTGGAGGGATGTTGGCCAAAGGAGGGGTGCAGAGTTTTATTTAGTTGGATGTAGGAAGACTTGGCAAGATCTATTATATAACATGGCATCTATCATAATGTTAATGCATTGTATACTAGAAACTTGCTAAGAGACTAGATTTTTTTTTTTTTGAGACAGAGTTTTACTTTGTCACCCTGGGTAGAGTGCTGTGACATTATAGCTCACAGCAACCTCAAATTCCTGGGCTTAAGCAATTTAGTTGCCTTACTTTCCCAAGTAGCTGGGACTATAGGCGCCTACCACAGCACCTGGCTATTTTTTAGAGATGAGGTCTTGCTCTTGCTCAGTCTGGTCTTGAACTCCTGAGTTCAAGCAATCCACCTGCCTCGGCCTCCCAGAGTGCTAGGATTACAGGCGTGAGCCACCCCGCCTGGCCCAGAGACTAGATTTTGAATGTTGTTATCACGCAAGAAAATCAGTATGTGAGGTAATGGATATGTTAATTGACTTGATTTATTCATGCCACCATCTACACATAGATCCAAATGTCACGTTGTACCCCATAAATATGTATGCTTTTTACTTCGTCAATGAAAAATGAAATAATGAAAAAAACTAAAAGATGCTAGAAGTAGAAATCGGAATGATAGTAGGAGAATCTTGTTTCTGAGCACTAAGTCTGTCCCGTGATACATTAAGTACCATATAAATGGACCACCCAGTTAAGTGCAGAGAAGAGAGACCACTTTTTTTTTTTTTTTTTTTTTTTTTTGGCAGTTTTTGGCCAGGCTGGATTTGAACCCATCACCTCCAGCCTATGGGGCCGGCTCCCTACCCCTTTGAGCTACAAGTGCCACCTGAGAGCACCTTTTTTGTATGGAAATTAGAAAAATATCACACTACAGGACACATGTCTTCCTGGAACAGGAAAGGCGATAACAGAGAAAAAGCCCAGAATGGGGAGCTTCTGGAGATGCAGATTCAGCCAGCTGGTTTCACTCAGGTGGTTGGTTGAAAGAATAATGAAATATGAAACTGGGAAGGTAGGTAGAGCCCATATTGTAAACTTTTAGAATGACGGAGGCATTTTACTCACTTTTATATTGACACGTGCTATTTGTACATGTTTTTAGAGTACAGTGTGATGTTTCAATACAAATACACATTATGTAAAATCTGATCAGGGTATACAGCATATTCGTATTCCTCTCTTCTAGCTGTTTTGAAATATACAATATAATATTGTAAGCACAGTCCCCCCACTGTGCAATTAAACACCGGAATTTATTCCTCCTCACTAACTACAGTTTTGTACCTAATGCCCAATCTCTTTCTGTCTCTCCCTCCGCCCCTCTTCTTCCCCAGCACCTGGTAACCACCATTCTCCTCTCTACCTCTGTGAGATCAGCTCCTTTAGATTCTATATACCCTGGAGGTCATGGAATCTCAGCCTTTCTGTGCCCGGTTTATTTCACTTAACGTAATGTCCTCCAGTGTCAACCATGTTGCTGCGGATGACAGCATCTCATTCTTTCTATTGCTGAATATAGTATTCCCTTGTGAGCATGTATCACATTTTTTAAAATTTGAGATTAATATAAGGGTACACATGCTTAGGTTGCATTGTTTCAATTCTAAGGTAAAGTTCAGGTTGTAGTTGAGCCCTTCGCCCAGGGGGTGTACCACATTTTTATTATCTGTTCATCTGTTGACAGACACTTAAATTGATTCTAAATCTGGGCTGTTGTGAACAGTGCTACAGTAACCACAGAAACCGCCTACTGATTTCATGACCTTTCTATGTGTACCCAGTAGTGGAATTGCCATATCAAGTGATAGTGGTATTTTTAATTTTTTGAGGAACCTCCAGACATTTTTCCATAATGGCCATACTAATTTACATTCCCACAGTGTATAAGAGTTCCCTTTTTCCACATCAGCACCAGGGTTTGTTAATCTTTGTCTTTTTTGAGAATAGCTATCTTCATGGAGATGAGATAGTGCATTAAAGTTTTATTTCTGTTTCCTTGATGATTGGCATTTTGTTTTTGTTTTGTGTTCAGGAAGCCATTAGAGGCTTTAGATCAGGGTAAACATGTGATTCAAAGAGCATGTTAGCATGATTAATCTGATGGTTATCATGGTTGGATGAACCACCAGCTTGTAAATTCCCTGAGGCTTAGGCCCAGATCCATTCCGCTTACCTTTCTGTCTTCACCACCTAGCACAGTACCTTCAGCACACAGGCAATAAAAGAGAAAAAGATACTCAAATATGTATCATATAGCTAACAAGGGAAATGGGCGATAAGGATTTGTCTCAATGATTGACGTGAGAATAATAAACGCACGAACTGGACTGGCATTGTAGAAATAAAAAACACTTGATGACAGAAAATATGGAGAAAAACAAATCAATATGACTTGCTGAAACCCAGGTGATGTGGGAGAGAGCAGCTCACAGGATTCTCAAGTCTCTGGTTGGGGAGTGTCACAGCCTCCCTGACAAAGACGCCAGAAATCTCAAGGAAGAGCAGTGGAAAAGCAGGGCGAGAAGGAGGTTGTTTTGTACCGAGTTTGAGATAAAGGTTAGAAGATGGGGGTGGAGAAGCCATTTTCAACGTGGGACTGGAGGGTTGGACATTTAGTAACAAAGCGTCTTGGGCATTATTTGAGCAAAGATTTAGTTGAGGCCCTTTTGTACACACAAATGATTTTGCAATTATCTGTCCCTGGGGACATTCCTGGGCAAACTAGACAACACATAAATTTGATAGATTCCTCGAGGACAAATAATGTTACTGCGGAGATAAATGTAATACTCAAAAGGATTCTAATCCATTCTGGCAGTTTCTCAGGAGGAAAACAAAAAAGACTTCAGTGGGGTGACGTCCTTATAGACTGTGCTTTTCCTTGGACCGCTCAACTCACCTGCCATCTCCTTCCTGACACACACCACGGATATTTGGTACAGGACACGGTTGGAGGACGTCTGTTGGCAAAAGAATTGTGTTCTCTGCTTGTTCTCATTTGGCCTTTCTCATCTTGGGCTGGGATTTCTTGGCTTATTTCATCCTGTCTGAGGTTTCATCTTTTCTGCTTTCTTGCCTGAAGCCCTGGCAGTTGATGATGTTCAGTTGAGAAAGTCCTACCCAAGTTCAACTTCTATGATGCAAGAGTCTCCTTAACCAGGGTGAGGAGAAACCCAGGGTTAATGTGACATTTTAGCTATTCATTTTGTCCCCTTGCTCCAGTATTGCCTAAATATTGCAAATTAAAATGTTCTAATCAAAGAGCACAGGTTATTTTGGGGGTGCTTTGAGATGACCTTAGGCATAATAGGTAAAGGGAAATTGGTCATAATGTGGCCACTTGGTATCATTCCAGGCTTTGTTGAGGCATGGGGACAACTATCTAGTGTTAGAAAGAGGAGCTTGTCTCTTGTAGCCTCACAAGTATCCCTGTATGATGTTTGAGTGGCCATAAACAAAAGTTTGGGACAGGAAGCCCTGCAAAAGGAGCCAACCACTGGAAAGCAGGATGGAGTCAGAGTGGCCG
This sequence comes from Loris lydekkerianus, assembly GCA_963574355.1. Classification (NCBI taxonomy): domain Eukaryota; kingdom Metazoa; phylum Chordata; class Mammalia; order Primates; family Lorisidae; genus Loris; species Loris lydekkerianus. The sequence continues at coordinate 33,501 of CAUYPK010092736.1, read as the reverse complement.
TCAGCAACTCTCATAACCCCCTGGTTCTGCACAGATGTCTTAAACTCTTCACTCTTTTCCTTTCTTTCACTGGATTCTCTTCTTTCTCTGCTGCACACATGCCTTGTGGTTGACTTTGATAAAGTGCAAAGAAGCAATGAGCCTTTCAGAGGGAAAAAGGTAAAGAAATGCCTATTGTCCATGGAGCATTGATCACGTTTTAATAAAAAGATAGTTCAAGAGAAAATCACAAAGCAATCTGCATGAGGTCTATGCAAATATTCTCATGTTATGGAACCGTCCTCCCTGAAATACACGCTCAGTTGCTATTTTTTGTGTCTAGAACCATAGAACTATTCAGAACTTGTCTTGTGTCATCTCCTGTTCTACAGAGGAATAAAGACTGAAGATTAGAGCATCTAAAGTGGTGTTTTTCAACCTTTTTTTATCTCACAGCATACTTGAACCTATAGTTAAACTTCTGTGGCACACTTAAATTATGCTGATCCAAAAAGAGGAAAAGAAAGAATATATATACTGTGCATTGAACTTCTTTTGAAAATGATTTAATTAATCTTTAAAAATATTTGCAGCACACCTGTCTACCGGGTACACTGGTTGAAAATCACTAGTCTAAAGCAAAATATCATAACCACACTACTTGGACTCAGGAGACAATCTGACTTTTGCTTGTTGTGAATGGGACCCAATTATTTCAGGGCCTGTTCTTGGGGTGACAGGGCCAGGAACCTTTTTAACTTCTTTCTACAGGTGTTCCCAAAAGTCACCCACAAAGTCACTATGCCTAGGAAAGATCGAGAAATTTCAGCTAAATATACGTTTATTTACAAAACATCCCTTGTAAAATTTTACAAAAAGGTGGCCAACACGCAGAGAATATTTTATAAATATTTTGTCCAATTTTATAAGGAATATTTAGTAAATAAAGTTAATTTAGCTACCATTTCCCAGTTTCTCTATGTGTGGTGACTTTCGGGGTGACTTTCGGGACACCTCGTGGTTGTCTGTACGTTTCGCCCCTCCCCCCATTCTTTGGCAACTTCTATCCCCAACCCCTAGGGATAAAAACTTTGTTTCTACTGTTTTCCACCGTAATCCTGCTCTATCTGAATAAAAACAAAATTCTGAAACAAGTGTTGATGGTAGTTATCTATGTAGAAGAATGGTTCTTAAATTTTGATGTCCATGTAAGTCACCTGAGGATTTTGCTTAAATATATATATTCTGATTCACTTTTTCTGGGGTGAAATCCGAAATTCTACATTTCTAACAAGCTTCCATGGGCTTCCAATAATTCTGGCCCTTGGACCATCCTACGAGTGGCAGAAGACTGCGGAACTACCAGTCACATCTTGTTTGAAAGAAACAGTCCCTTCCCAGGCCCACATCCAGACCTCTAGGAAAATGGTGTTCTTGTTTCTGATTGTACCTTTATCTGATTGACTTGTTTTTATTTACTTTTTGAGAAGACGTTGTGAAGCTGCCACTGCAGGAGTAATTTCATTTTAAATTCGGAGTTGCTATAAAACCACTGTAGAAGCCTGTAGATTGAAACGAGCCCTGGAAAGGCAATATTATGTCATTGAGCCCAAATGAGGTTAGGCTAGAATATCAATCAAGATTTGACTTGCAATTCTGAGTTTGTGATGGGTAGCTATAATTAAAGGAGCCAGCAGAAGTTTTTACATTACGAAGTTTTTATGTCACAGATGGAAAATATTATTTGTGTCAAGTAATTGAGTTCTCAGGTATTCTCCATTCTGTATCAGTGACTGTGACCGTATAAGTCTATGACATGCATATAAGTGCTATGACAAGTATGAACATATATATATATATATGGAAAGAGAGATAGACGGCCTGTGAGTTGACCGTAGTTTTGAGGCTGATTGCTGGCAACTGACATTTATTTACTGCACAGTTATTAAAATTGGCTTTGTTCTGTATGAAACAAAGTATTAGAGAAGCAATATCACCTCTCTATCTTTGTCTCTATTCCCATTCATTCTATCATCTCTACTAAAGTAAACTGAGGTGTCTTGGATGGAGCCATCTAATTTGGAATGACTCAAGAGAGATGGGTAATGCTGAATATTCAGAATTCAATAATAAAAAATAATCACTTTAGTGAAAAGCCAGCTGTTCTTTGTTTTCTAATAGGCATGCAATGTTGATGAAAAATCGCATTCCAGTAAAGTTTACCAAGTAGAATTGGTTTGGTTCAAGGTATTATGCTATTTTTCAGTACAGAAAATTCTATTTAGGTTTAATGAAAAGCTGAACAGTACAGCCGGCCCAAAGACCCAAATATCAAAGGATTATCTTTAAATTTAGAGAATGAAAATTTCTAGTGCATTATATTCAAGGCATTGCATAATAATTCTTTCAGAGAATATGCTCGTGTTTTCTATGTCCTTCAAATTTCATTTGAATGAACGCTTTATGGATTTTTGTGATGCGTGGGGATGTATTAAAATACTATTGCAAACATACTGGGCAACTTAGGTTTGGATGATTCTCACCTTAAATTATTTTAACATTCTGCTATCTGAATTTTTGGGGGGGAAAAATAGGAGTTGCATGATAATTTGGAAATACTTTTCTGGTGTATTGCCAATGAGTTTGTAGGGTCTATGAATTTCCCTAAAGAAGACCCTAAGGAAAGGATCTGAGTTTAAGGACATGAGGGAGGGGAGATGTAAGGCAGGAAGTGGGGGAAGTCAGCAAAGTGTGTGTGTGTGTGTGTGTGTGTGTGTGTGTGTGTGTGTGTGTGTGGACTAGAGCCCACTGGGACTCTGTGAAGCAGTGACCCGCCAAGGGGCCAGGAAGCTGCCATATTTATCCACCTGTCCTGTCTAGTTGAAGTCACTCCAGGCTCATTTATTCAGTTACACCTGTTCTTTTCTGTGCCCAGGCCAAGCAGTCTCAGGACATAGAAAACCCTCTCCAAAAGGCAGGAAGAGTCAGAATCCACAGACTTGTTAGGGAAGGATCTACAGGTGACCCTCGGGGCAGGCTTAGGGATAAAGGCAGGGCACTGGCAGTGTCACCTTATCTGTGTGACTGCCACTATCTCTTCAATACCTGTTAAAGTGCCTGGACTATAACAGATACTTTAGTGTTTATTGAATGAAGGAAGGGAGGGAGGAGAAAATGAATGACTCAGATAGACCTGGAAAAGCCAGCTTTGGCAGCATGTCAGGCAACCACATAGATAGCTCAACGATTAAAGGTAGTTTTTTGTTAAGACAGAGTCTCACTTTGTTGCCCCCAGTAGAGTGCCGTGGCATTACAGCTCACAGCAACCTCAAATTCTTGGGCTCAGGTGATTCTCTTGCCTCAGCCACCCAAGTAGCTGGGACTACAAGTGCCCACCACAACACTGGCTATTTTTAGAAATGAATCTCACTCTGGCTCAGGCTCGTCTGGAACCTGTGAGCTCAGGCAATCCACCTGCCTCAGCCTCCCAGAGGGCTAGGATTACAAATGTGGGCCACCATGCTTATCCTTAAAGGTAGTTTTTGAAAATAGTATTCTTCTGATTTAGGACCCCAATCTAATATCTAAATTTTACACTCAGCAGATTTAGTATGTATGAAGTGCTGGGAAAAGCAAAGACAGTATAGGCATGAGAGGAGAGCTCTACGTGCCAGTGACCTAAAGGATGGCACTATGGGACTCAGGCTTTTGACATCAGTAGTTTATACCTACTTAAGTTTTGTTTTTTACAAGATTAATAGTATGTTTCTCTGATGAGTTTCCTGAGTTCCAAGCAGTTCACAGTTCTCAATGCATCATTGAAGAACCACATGGATTATCCTTGCTAAGTTTCAGGTCCGTGAACAGAGAAGCTAACTTGCTTCTTGCCATGGGGATGGAGAAAGGAGTGGGGTGGGCTGGGCAGTGCAGGTTTGAAGTAAGGATGGACAATGTCCAGCATCTACACAACAATGAAAAATTACCTTAGTCACTTGGATGTCTGCAGATATTAAGATGTTTAATAAACAGAAATCGCTTTGTATTTCACACTCACAGATTTGAATGAAGAGTACAAAATTCAGTAGCTCATACAGATACTTTAAATACATGACACTCAACATAGAAACATCTAGAAATAGCCCATGATCAGTTTCATCTATTTTGATCACTCTTATTGTGTAGATAGATAGTTAAAACCTGAGAGTGTGTCTGTTTGGCTAGGCATGGATCTGAATATGCTCACATACATGTAGTATGAGTGTGCGGAAGGGGTGAGGGGATGGGAAGGGTTATGGAGAAGAATTCCTTCCAAAAATAAATTTTTTATGGCTTATTTGCTTGTTTTTATTACCTGTAGCTTTTGTAGCAATCATGATTCCCCTGTGATTCCATGAATTACCCTAGAGTGCCAATGTAAAACCTCAAAGACCCCTTCTCTTCTCTACCAAACAGCTTTCTTTAACTATGGCAACCGTGTTAACCTTAGAACTCATAGTCACAGTGATCCTTTGTCCTCTTTGCTGGGTCCTGAGTTAAGAAATAACATCAGGGTAAAGGGACACTTAGAAAAGCAGCATTGAGCATTCAGAGTTTGAAAATATCAGCAAAGGGTTAAGGCATTAGAAATACTTATTCCTTGCCAGAAACAAGAGCAGAAGGAGTTTGGCAATGATCACTTTCTATTTTTTTTTCCTGGAGGAGTGAAGAAATGTGCTACAGAGACACCAGGCCAACAGACCCAGAGAACTGAAGTGCTTTCCTGCCCCCACGGGCCTGATGCCGTCTCTCTAGCGAGGCCTCCCATGACCTCTGGAACTGGGTGGCAGGCCAGCTAGTTGGGGGTGTGGGAATTCAGTCCATAAACACTTGGTTTCTCCTAGCAGGACCCCTAGCTCTTCTTGACAATTCCCTCACACTGATTTATTGATTTAATTTTTGGTTGGCAGTGGTGATAGTTATAAAGTAAATTTACCCCAGGAAAACAGGATATCTGGGGAATTCATTAATGCTAACACTGCACTTGGATCCCAGATCCACTTTCCATCTGCCCAAATCAGATGCAGAAAACAATCACCAAGTGACACTGAGCAAACAACAACTACCCGTCTCTTTCATTCACCCCACAGGGAAGGCATAGACAGATATAAGCATCATTTTCATCTTGATAGTTAACGTTAGAAATCAGAAGTCAATGACCTTCACCAACGCCATGTTTCTCATCACGCCTGAGTTCTGGCCACATAGTTCAGGCCTGGGGGTGGAAGGTAACTTTGCCTTGGACATGTTTCTTTTCTATTCTTGAATCATGTGAAAGTATTCGCTTTGGTGCTGTGTTGGTTGTCTGTTTCTCTACAACAAATTATCCCCAAATTTAGCCACATAAAGCAGTAAACATTTGTTATCTCAGTTTTCTTGGGTTGGGAAAGTGGGCGTTCCTTAGCTGGAGACTTGTGCTCCAAGGTCTCTCACAAAACAGTAATCAAGATTTTGGCTGGGCCTGCAATCTCTTATGAAAACTTCAGTATGAAAGGATCTGTTGCTAAACTCACATGTACTGTTCTAAGGATTCAGTTTCTTGTGGGTTGTGGAACTGAATGCCTCAGTTCCTGGCTTTCTGGTAGCCCTTGTGTCCTTGCTGTGTGGCCCTCTCCATAGGGAAGCTAGTTTCCAATGTAGTTAATAAGAGAATAAGATAGGGCCAGCAAGTTAGAGGTTTCAGTCTTTTTATAACCTAACATCCTGATATCCCATCATTGTTATTGTTTTCTCTTCATTATGAATGAGTCATGAGGTCCAGCCCAGACTTGAAGGAGGGATGATACAAGGACATGAATACCTGGAGGTGGACATCACTGGGAACCCTTTGAGATGTTCCTGACACAGATGTGACTCAAATTGCAATATGATGGAGAATTATTTTCACTGAAACAAATGCTATGTTCTAGGATATATTCTCAAGTATTTACAGTGACACCGATTAGTACCTCGACAGGCATAGAGTCAAGAAAATAGTACAAGTAGATTAATTTTTTCTTTGTAATTAGAAATTATCCCATCATGCCCAAGAAAGAACCAAAGTTCAAGTCATGGGGAGGCTCAGAGCAGAAGCTACAAGCATCACTATGAAATGCCTACTTGGGAGTGGGGGGGGTCAGGATTCCCACGCAGGTGGAAGGAAAAGTTAGCTCTGAAAGAAAAACATGTGGACCTGAGACCTCGAAAAGGTGGAAAGAACAGAAACATAAGTGGGCACTTCTAATAAGAATGAGCAGATTATGATAGGGGACAAAAGTGCTGTGACCTTGGACTAGATTAGGAAAGAAAGATTGGGATGTTCTAGAAGAAGTCTAGGGCCATGGGTAAAACACTGTTCTTAACGATCTAGTTATATCACCTCCGCAAGGTCACTCCTTTATGGGTTGACTCTGTAACTTGCCTGTCTGAAGGTGGGCCAGCCATGCCTGAAAGCAACGTTTTTCGACCATTTTTTTTTTTTTTTTAATCTCACAGCACACTTGAACCTATAGTTACATTTCTGTGGCACACTTAAATTATGTTAATTTTTTAAAAAGAGTAAAAAAAAAGAATATACTTACTGTGCTTTGAACTTCTTATGAAAATAATTTAATTAATGATCTTTAAACATTTTGCAACACACCTAAGATTCTGTCTTGGCACACTGGTGTGCCATGGCCATAGGTGAAAATCCTTACCTTAAAGAGTAGTGCTCTACCTTCATAAGAGAAGGGAGCTCAGGCCATATTTACTATGAAACGTCACAGTTTGGCTACATATTGAACTGGGACCGAATCTTCTGAGTGTGTGAGTTTGTGCCTTTTAGGTGAATTTGGACTTTTTAAGTCACTTGGACTCCTTGGGCTTAGGCAGCTGATCTGCAAAATGTCCCCACCTTTCACCCATGGCCATGGCACACTGGCAAATGGATTTGACCCGGGGAAAGGTATTTTGCAGGAATAGAGGGCCTGGATGAGCTCCACAGTTATCTCATGCATTCAGGATTGGGGGTGGGGGCAAGGTGCAGCTGGAAGAGGCATTGGCCTAAAAAACAAGAGGAAACCAGGTTGGAGCTGATTTAGAAGTGATTTAGAAGTGCAGGAAATTGATTCAGGGGGCTCAGCTGATGGTGAATGATGGTTTTGCAGGTAGGGTGTTTCTCAAAAAGAGGAAGGTAAAACTTAGGCCTCAGTGAAGAGGAGGAATGGGCCAGGGGACATCCGGAGGCAGGAGCACAGGGGCGCAGCCTGAGAGGGAAGCCTGTTTTGTTTAAGCAAGGATAGAAGGGAGGGAGGGCAGGTGAGGGTTCAGAGCAGTGCATGGGACCAGGGCACCGTGAGTTTGCTACACATTTAAGCCTAAGGTAGAGAGGGGAGTAGCAGGAGCCTGGGGACGGGTGCCACCAAAGGGCTCAGCCTGGAGGCAGGAAGAACAGGGCTGGGGGCTGGCATTTCCCTCCTCCTCACTCCTGGAGGAGGCTGGGGCCTTGGAGCACATGCAGGCCTCAGGTGTTCAGCAGAGGGAGGGAAGGAAGCAGGTAACATACATTCACACACTGAGGACCCGCCCTCCACCAGACCTGGCATGTGTCACCTGTCAGCCTCTTGTCAGTGAAATGACAAGCCTCAGGGGGCTTTGGATTGGCAAAGGGAAGAGCCTGGCCCTCCTCTGAGACCCAAGTGATTTCCACTGTCCCCTCGCTGCACCTGCAGGACCCTGGGCAGGCGGGGTACTACCTGGGCCTGACCAAGGTGGGCTTGACAGCACAGCCTCCGTGCTGGACAAATCCACAGTCTGCTGTGTGAGCAGGGTCCGGGAGCCTGGTGATGTTGCTGGGGCTGACTGCAGGTAGCTAGAGTTCTGGGAGCCCCTCCCAGTGGGCATCTGAGTGGCACACAGAGTTGGTGGCAGTCCCTGGCATTAGACACCTCATGTCCTGGAGGAGCTGACAGCAAGGGCCTGTCGGCAGCTGCTCCAGGACAGAAGCCCAAGGAAGGTGGCAGTTAACAGTGATGATAAATTTCTGACTGGTCTACTCCAGGACGTTAATGTGCTTTCTCAATCAGTGTGTTTCCAGCTCCCAGGTTTCCCCCTGCTGATTTGACTGAGAAAACGGTTGTGACCAAAAGGGCAAGATAGAGACCTGATCTTGTCACAGGGAGTGAGACATATGCAAGGGAACACCCACCCACCCTCCCACCCCCCGGGGAGGAATTTACCTTTCAAAACCTGAGGAACAGGTGCTGGGGAACCACGGAACTGCAAGAGGGTGGGGACGGCATTCCTGAAGGGAAAGGTTACTCAGATTAACAGCACTCTGCTGAGAATGATGACATCTTGGCTCTGTCATTAAAACAGGTGGCTGTCATTATGGCTGCTGGCTCATAATGGGAAGATAATACAGGCTGAGGGAGATTTATATGGGCCCCAGAAAGATGAAATTGCACATAAAGGAGGAACCAAGGCATCAAGAGGGCCAATTTGGGGAATCCTCGCCCCACAGGCGTGCACATGACACTCATTAATGGTGCAGAATTTGTGTCACTATATCCAGAGGGTTAAATCACCTACAGGACTTCCATTTATGCTGGTTTATTCAAGTATCCTTTGGGACAGATTTTTTTTCCCTCTTTGGATGTATTCCTTCCATTTAAAGGAGTATTCAGTATAAAATTTTATTGCGTATGACAAAACTCAGCTCTTTTCCTTCCCACAAGTGATGTTGGCTTCCTAGCGGACTGTTGAAAATCAAATAATCACGAGGTTACACAGGTGGGTTTCCTGCGAGGTTATGGATGGGTCTGTGTGCCCAATTTTTTTTCTTAAAAGATTACATTTTAAAAGTTTAATAAACACTTACACTCATATGGTGCTAATTATTAGTAGGCATTATTTGAAGTTTCTTAGAAATATTAATTCATTTAATACAACCATACTTCTAAAGTAGGTTCCTATATTGTTTCCATTGAAAGGTGAGGTGTAGCGAGACTAATGAATCTCTGTACTTGCCCAGTTGTACTACACAACTAGCACCCTATACAGTCAGGGTTTCTTCCCAAACCTCTTGCTGCAGAAATTGTGCTCTTAACTGCTACCAGTGAAACTACACACATTTTGTCCATTTTCACTTTTAAGGGGCATTGAAATTACTTTTTTGTTCCACCTTTGAGTTTCCCTTCTGGTGAGAACACATTTTGAAATCTCAGCCTGTTAGGAGTCGTTGCATTAAAGGTTGATATGAGAGAGGAATGGCACCTGCGGTCCCTTTCACAAGACAGCCTGGCCCTCCTTGCTGGATGCAAGCTCCGAGAAGCCCAGGGAAGGTTTTCATTCCACTGGAAGTGCACACCCTCACTCTCAAATGTCAAAACTCAGAGCACTTTCAGATACACTAACACACAAGCCCTAGCCACAGAATCCCTCGGTTAGCTGCGCTGCTGGAAGGAGATTTCTTGGACGATCCTGAGCGTGTCTCTCCTGGGGAGTTCGCTCTGACTGGGCACAGATGGGAGGCAGGGTAATCAGCCTTTCCTCCTGCTCCCTGTTTGACACTAGACACGAACAGCTCTTTCACCTTACAAGGCGGTAGCCAGATTGCCAAGTAATTACCTTGATTTATGAGGGCAGGTGGGGTGGTAGCATGAAACATCATTTTTAACTGAAAATGGTCAGATTACCACTCCCAGAATTTGTAAATTATCTCCTGTTGTGTTGAATACAAACACAGTGAGGAGGGAGATGACATCTCCCTGCCCCTGTGTCCTGGGCGCCTGCAGCAATGCTTGGCTCCCAGTGTTTTTAGAGGAAACAGACTCATGACTCAGTAAGTGCCTACTGTGTGCTCCTTGCTAGACATTTGAATGCATTCAGCTTTCTGCTTTTAAGGTCCTACATCATGGAATAGGAAAGATACACAAATCTGTACCTGAAAAGAGAAAATATGTCATTTTACTGGGGAGAGAAAATGCTTCCACTCTGGGGCAGTAAGAAAGCCCTCATGAGGAAGGTATTAGAGAAAGCTGGCAGAGGATAGGTGGGATCTGTAGGAGCTTGAGGTAGGAATGAGCAGAGTATGGTAGAAAAATCACAAGGCACTGGCCTGAGGGTGTTAGATACACAGAAGTTGTGCAAAGAAATGGGAAAGCTGGCTGCAGGTTTGGGTGTATCCCGTGGGGTGCTGAATGCTGAGTGGGGGTATTTGCATTTGGTTCTCTAGGCAGAGAGGAACAGTTGAAGGTTTGAAAGGAAGCTCATAGCTCACCCTTGGTGAGGTTAAGCTGACCACAGTATGCCCCCAAGGGGCAAATCTAGCTGCTGCAGGGAAATCAGTTAGGAGGCTGCTGCAGGAAAATCAGTTAGGAGGCTGCTGCAGCTGTCCGGAGGAAAGGCAGGCAGAACCAGATGGTGCAGTGGGAATGCCTGTCGTCTATGGGAAGCAGAATGCTTTGGATGGGAGCATTCAGGGTACAACTAAAACTCTGAACCAGGGTAAGTGGTGGCAGAAAGTGAGAACTGGTAGGGGTGAGACGCCAAGGAGCTGAGTTTGGGGGGAGACAGGACCCAGGAGTTGGAGTTAGAGGACTCTAGGTTATCTCCATGGAAGAAGCAGCTGAAGAAATAAAGGATCAGAACCCAAGGGCAAGTGAGAGGAGGCACCCAAGAATGGCTTACAGCCACAGCAAGAAGAGTATTCATCTGTAATTTTTTGTAAGCATGAGGGGTCTAAGAAGGCAAACTCGTGTTTTCTCTTTGGTGAAACCACAACATCCCTCCCACCCACCCTCTCCCGAGATCCTGCCCAAGCCCCAGGACACAGCCACATAGACTTGCCCAGGACAAGCCCTGGCAGTCCCCCTTGCCCACTGAGGTGGTGGCAGCGGCCTCTATTCTTAAAACTCCTTTCCCTGTTCCCAGCACAAAAGTAAGAATAAAGTTTTAAAAAAATAAAAAACAGACCAGCCACTGCCTTGCTCAGACTCACTGGAGTACAAGCCACTGCCCTTCTGAGCATGACTGAGTACCCTGCAGTCTGGCCAGCAAGTCCCTGCTCTCCATGGCCACTGGACCATGATCACTCTGCTGCAGCTGGGCCAGCTACTCCTCCTTCCTTCCTCCCTCCCTCCCTCCCTCCCTCCTATAATGAGCTTTTGGCAATGGAATAATCTTCCTCTATAAAGCCCATCCCATGCCTCACATCTTTGCAGGTTTTTGCTCAAATCTTACCACCTTCTGCAGTTTCCAATGATGTCCCCATTAAAGTTCCCTTGTCACTCCAACCCTGCCTCAGCACTCTTGTTCACTTCCCCTGCAATGTGGATATGACTGAGACCCTGGGACTAAACTGCCCAGGGAGAAGCTTGGTCCTTCTGTACCCCAGATGTTTGTCCTACTTCAACCTCAAAGCCTCAGTTTCTTCATCCATGAAATGGGGGTGTAATAACAGAGTTGTGGCAAGGATGGAATAAGTTTGTGGATGTCAAGAGCTTAGAACACTTCCTGACACATAGAGGTCCTCTGTGAAAGTTTACAAATATTATCCCAAGGCTTCCCCACACACACCCTGAAAATACTATTTACTAGTTTGTTTCTCAGTCTGTCTTTTCCCACTAGGATATTAGTCCTACTAAGGCAGAGATTTTTGTCACTTTTGTCCACCACCGTGTCCCCAGAACCCAGAATGAGACTTGGCGTGTAGTAGATGCTCAATAAATATTCATCAGCTAAAGTTCCTTGTTTGTCTCTGTTCTTCTTTACCTGGGATATCCAAGGTGGACATATTTGGAATGTGAAGTCTCACTGCTGGAGCTTGAGGCCACTTTCCTCTCTGCTTTCTCAGTAGGTCCCTGACCCACATTCTTTCTCTTTCTTTTAGTCCCTATCCCACTGCCAAAGCCCCCGCATTTTCTGGAAGGATATACCAGTCCCCGAACCCTATTTGTGTCCTGTGGACGAGGTGGCTTTCTGAGGGGCTGTACTCTAAAGACTCTCTCCCCAGCCTGGTTTCCCCCCTGCACTGTGTGGCACATGGAGGGCACCACACTCACTGCCAATGGGAAGTTTCTTGCTCAGCAGTGCAGCCAGTTTTCTTTGGCCTTTTTCACCTCCCACTTACACATTGAGGCTCACTTCACAGCCCTGGGGTCAGTTTCTGGCTGAAAACCCTCACCCCAGCTGCATAAGAGACTCATTCTTCAGACGGGTGGAACTTTGCCTTTTTTTAATACTGAAAGGGCCTATGTCCCCTTTGGGACCCTGTGTGCTTGCCGGTGCTCTCTGATACCTTGACAATGTAGGGACCCTGGGACCTTCACATCTCCCTCCCCTCCTCCCTGAGCTTGTCTCCTGGCTACAGGAGGACAGTTGGGCAGGCCCAGGGCTCTCTGGACCTCTGCCTTTAATTCCTGAACAGAGGCAGAAGTTTATGCTGGGGAAGGACCAGTCTGACCAATGAAAGCATTTCTGAGCATTTTTGTGTCTTGGGGTTTCTGGAACCCCAGAGAACTTTACTAGTGCAGTGTGTCTCCGTGTGTGTGTGTACACAGACGTTGCAGGTGAGAGAACGGCCACTCTGCATCACCCCACCCCACCCCATAGCCCCTGCTTCTGCCTTAGGTCCCAGCAAGGGCTGAATCTGAGCAAATGGAGCAAGAGGCATAAACCTGTCAGGACGTCATGTGGAGACCTGGAAAAGGACAGTGGCACTGTGCGACGATCTCATACGTAGTGGCAGCGGCAGGAGGAGATAATGGGGTCTTAATATTCTGTTGATTTTACTCTGCATGTGTGAGGGGTACGGATGTTCCCTCGCGGCTCGTGAGGGAGGGGCTGCCCTACTGGAGAAAATGAGAAGAATAGCAGAATTGCAACCCACTCATGGCCCAGGGACTCTGAGAGTCCCCGTTGCTGCTGCCCTCTTTGGGATATTAGACCCCATTTACTTTGCGTATCATTTTTGTACATCACTTTGCAACTTTCCTGATTAAATCACCTCAGGAAATGGGGACAAAAGTCCCATTCAGTTCAGTTAAAATGTGTAAGGCAGACCAGCAGCTATAGATGCGTATTAAATCTGCTTCTACTGCTAAACACCTCTTCTAGAAGTGTGTCAGGCCTCGTGTCCTGGAATCTAGGCCGGTACAGAACAAAAGTGGAATTTCCATGGGAAACACCTTGGAAGACAGAGGCGGGAGCAGTCTGATGCTAGCCCTATGGGTGCTTGTGTAGGGACACTCGAGATAGTACTGTTGTGACTCGTGAAAATACCTTGTGTCTTATCCGTGACACCTCTACTTCATGATCTGTCATTTAGTGAGGCTCTTGGTGTCTGCAGAAGCCGGTTACCAAAGCCATCTGAACAAATTCTTCAAGCTTCCCCCCCCCCCCCACCCCCAGGAACTCACCTGCCACGCCTTATTTATAGCACCAAATATTCAAGCCCTTGATGGTAGGAAGATCCTGTTCAGTGAAAAGCCACCAGCAAGAAGGGTGGTCAGGCGGCTGAGGATGGCCCTTACTGTCTTCCTCCCCTGAGGACACTAGGAGTAAAGGTTGAAAACTAAAGCTCTCCCCAGTTCCTTGTGTTGTGTTTCTTTTTTCCAGTTCACTTAGTAGCTGTCCCCCTGGAGCCAGCCTGCTACCCCTGGGCAAAGAGCAAAGAAGGCAGCCCCTGCTTTTCCATTTGAATTAAACTCTAGTCACCTAGAAAAAGAAGAGAAAAACGAAATCTGTTCTATCCCCCACCTCTTCCCTCCCAGCAGCCCAAGTGCAGTGAAGCCAGCAGGGAGCCAGGTGACGGGCACCAGGCAGGAGGGGCACCCTGTCACCTCCATAACACCACCTGCTTCCTGCGCTGACAGACGCCTCCTCTGCCCCATGCAATTCTGGGGTTGGCTGATGGGCCACAGGTGCTTGTGGTTCCATGGTCCAGTTCAAGAGAGGTGGGGAAGCAAAGCAAAGGAGGTCCAGAGGGCCCCCAGTGCGAGCTCAGTGTTCACACCCCGCAGGGCCTACAGTTACCCTGAGTCATTGGAACGGGCCCAGAGCTGCGCTGCAGGGATCCAGGGAGTGTGTCTGTGGACATTTTCAAATGTCAGAAAATAGCAACAAGGAATTACTATGCCAGAGTTACTGTCTTGGTTGTCCGTTCTGAGTAAAGAGCCATGTCATAACAGACTCTTAATCCTTCTCCATTCAAGTTCCGCACCTATTATGTACTTTTCCCATCACAGCTGTGTGAGCCAGACCGACTCTGAAGAGCCCAGGTTCCATCCCTTTGCAAAATGGGGCCAAACCATGAACACAGAAGCTGTAAGTGCTGATGGCTTTGGAGTTAGAGGAAGAAGTCCTGGGAAGGAAGGGAAGGAAGGAAGGAAGGAAGGAAGGAAGGAAGGAAGGAAGGAAGGAAGGAAGGAAGGAAGGAAGGAAGACAGGAAGGAAGGAAGACAGGAAGGAAGGAAGGAAGGAAGGAAGGAAGACAGGAAGGAAGACAGGAAGGAAGGAAGGAAGGAAGACAGGAAGGAAGGAAGGAAGACAGGAAGGAAGGAAGGAAGACAGGAAGGAAGGAAGGAAGACAGGAAGGAAGGAAGACAGGAAGGAAGGAAGACAGGAAGGAAGGCAGGAAGACAGGAAGGCAGGCTTCATGGGACTCGGGGCAGAAAGTAGCAGGGAAGAAGTGCCTGGGAAGAGCTTTTCCTGTTGTCCCAGAGCTCACGGGTAAGATTTTCTTCTCTACATAAATAAATATTTTAATATCTGTCTACATCAGTGTTTTTCAACCTTTTTCATCTCACAGCACACTTGAACCTGTAAACTTCCACGACACACTTAAATTATGTTGCTAAAAAACAGTAAAAAAAAAAAAAAAAAAACCTTTCTCCTTTTTTCAAAAATAATTTAATTAATGATCCTTAAAATTTTCCCCAGCATGCCTAAGATCCTCTCACGGCACACCAGTGTGCGGGATACACTGGTTGAAAATTACGGGTCTCTGTCTAGGTCTGTGTCGGTCTGCGTTTATTTGTTGATAAAGAACTAATGAGTATGAAATGGTCCAGAAAAGTAAAATAGAGGAGGAGGATTATAGTTCCTTAAATGGCTACTTTAAAGTAATTTTTAATAAGGCATTTGTATGAGGTGATTATGGCCCATAGCTTTACGGGAGAGGAGCATCGTTGAGAAACACGAAGCAAAGATAAAATAGTAAATGATGCCCCCATTGTGGTTCACCATTTGGTCCATATGTAATTAATTTTCTTTGCTCCTCATGGTACCAGGCATCTAGAATTATCCTCACATTTTTAAAGGGCTTGGGTCTGGTAGTAGCGAAAGTTGAGGCTGAAGGACAACAGATTGGTGAGTGGGTTCAGATGTCTACGTAATGGGAACACAGTCGTAAAAACGCCATTACCTTCCCATTGCAGGAAGATAAAATGCAGCGCTCATCACGGATGAGTGGGTAGGCTCGTTGTGTCCTCCAGCCACAATCAATTGTGTGTCATTAACAAGACACAAAATCTTTACTAATTAGCTTTTATGATTATATTGTTATTGCACAGAGGCTTTTAAAGCATTGGAAATCAAGGGGAGAGGGCGCTCCCAGAACAGACTCGTGTGGAAAGGGTGAAAAATAAAACCCATCACTCATGTCATCTTCAGAAATTTTCACTCGGTGTTACATCCATAGTTTTTAATTCACTATTGAGACTAATATTTTCAGGAAATGAGTGACAACTGTTGAAAAGAAGGAAAAGAATATTCAGCGTGCTCTCCCACCAGAAAAGCTGCAAGAAAACCAGCCACTGGAGTTATCTAACAAGAATGATTGTTGATTTTCTTTTTGCTTGAAATCTTCAAGGCTGGTGGGGTTTGGGGGGTGGGGGTGGTGGTTGTTGTTGATTTGTTTTGTTTTTGCCCTGCATTTTTTTTTATATACTGTTCTCCTCTAAACGTAAAAGATAGAATTCATCCAATTGAAAAGATGTTAGATCCGTACCTTACACCAGGATACATTTCCAGGGGGTCAGAGGTTTAAATGCAAAATAATAAACTTGTCAGAAGAAACCATGAGAGAGTTCTGTTATGATAGCAGAGTGGGGAAGGCTTTTTGAAACCATCAGATAAAACCCGAAAGCCATAAAAGAAAAATTAGATAAATTCAACGACACTTTTAACAGATCTGCATAGCAAACTAACATAGAAAAAAACTGCCATAAGCAAAGTCAAAAAAAGTGACAAACTAGAAAAAAAATTTGCAATTCCTGTCACAGACCAAGGCTTGCTATTGAAAATGTGTGAAAAGTTGCTATAAATCAAAATGACTAAGTCCAGTAAACTAATAGAGAAACAGGCAAAGGAAATAGATAATCATTTGCAGAAAAGAATATTTGAATTTTTCTAAAACATGAAAAGGTGCCTAACCCATTCATAATAAGGCAAATGCAGATTAAACGACATCAAGATATCGCTTTTTGATTATCATATTGGCAAAAGTCAGAAAATTCGACAACAGATTTCCTTAACGATAGGGTAAAGGAGGGTTTACTGTATCATTGATGATGGAAGGATAACTTGGCACAAAATCAGCAGAGGGCAATTCAGCATTTTCTAACCAAATGACCAATGAACCACCTTTCTGATTTAGCAATTCCATTTCTAGGAATTTATCCTACAGATACATTTGTTTGGAAGGACGAATTTAAAAGTTATTCATTTCTGCATTGTTAGCAAAAACAAATGGTAGAAAACAAGCTAAACACTCGTCAATGGGGAACTAGTTACATTACAAAACATCCATTCTGTGGAATGCTATGATTGTGTAAAACGAAAATGAGGATGTTCTTCGTGTTCTGATTTGGAAAAGTCCCTAAGATACACTGTAAAAGTTAAAAAAAAAAAAAAAATCAATCCATAGCAAAGAATATATAAATATTCCATATCTTTTGTTCAACTCATGTATCTGATTTTTTAAAAAAGATAAATTAGAATCCAGTTTTTAGAGGCTCCACTGCCTGTTTCAGACTCCAAATAGCCAGCACTTCTAGTTCTGTGATCTTTCCTTCTGGTTTCAGCCATCCGTGTAAGGATAAGTGTGTATTTTTTTAGGTGTTGTTTATTGACTGACTACAAGGCCTTTAAATTTATCATCAGCCTCTCTTTAACTATTACAACAACTGCCAGGAAGATGGTGTCCTCTCCATTTCACAGCCAAGAAAACTGAGACTCAGAAATGATAATTAAGCTGCTTCCTGTGCTAAGACATTGCAAAGCCAATGTTTGAACCCAGGTCTGTGTGGATCTGACGCACGGGTGCTTCCAGCTCTAGCCCACTGTGCGAGCAGGTCTTGCCTGTTTGGGAGCCTCATAGGAACTGAAGAGGCACAGTTTTTACCTCTGGCCTTGGATTGGGGACTTTGCAGGCCCCGTGCTAGTCCACCTGGATACGACCCTCTGGGATAGAGTTTCATGGGTGTGCCTGACACACACAGGTTGAGAATCACTGCTACCTGGCGATAGTGATCACGGCACATGCTCCCAATGTCAGAACTCATTCAGCCATCAGCCAGCGGTGCAGAGTGGGCACCTTAAATCCCATTTCATGCAGAAGCTCAGGCTTAGAGAGACGTCACTTTTCCCAGGTCGTACAGCTAGGAAGGGGAGCAGGGGCTGAGATTTAAGCCCCTACATTCAGTCTTTCTATATAATCTTAGCCACATCTTCTGTTCATATGTAGTAATTTCAATAATAAGAGAAGAAACGGACACTGTGCTATGGTGATAGGGACTTCTGCATCCATGCAGGTTGAAGTCCAAATGATCACAGAGGTCCCTTCAGAGTACTCACAGGGAAGCCGAAGCTCGGAGAGGCAGGTGGCTTGCTGGTGTCCCGTGCACGGCTCCAATAGTTTACACACTTACCCGAGCTCCCACGCTTCCTGCTGGGTCTATCACTGCAAATCAAGTCATCATTTGGAATTGTTCAGAGCTGAGTTAGGAAAGATTACACTTGTTAGAAGGAAATGGGGAAGAAAGGGCAACTGAGAATCCGCTTGTCCTGGCTTTTAAAGTTGTCTTCTGCAGATGTATTCGTTTACAGATATTTTTATAGCGACATCCCTCTTCCTTCTCTCCTCTGTGTTTGATGGGGAGCTTTACTGAACATCGATAGCAAGTTATTTTACTTTATTGCAGCCACAAAACTGCCCTTAATACGAAGGGAAAGAAAGAAGAATGAGGGTTTACAGTGTCTCCACTCTGTGTCTTCAAGAGAACCCCATAATCAAAGCCGTAGGGCTTTAAAAATTCTTTTTGGAGAAAATGCTTTCCCATCACATGGGTAGAATGCCCCAGCAGTGTACTCATTTCTGAGCAGTTATTTTGTCCTTGGTGGTGGCCGTCAAGTGGGCACAGTCTTAGGAGCAGCTGGGACTTGGATCTAATCCTATTTCTGCTGCATCTAAGCAGCATGACCAGAAGCTCTTTCTTTATTTCTTTTCTTTCTTTCTTTTTTTTTTTTTTTTTGCATTTATGATCAATCGATTTTCTTTTTTTATTAAGTCTTTTGTACATAGATCATATATACATTTATGCCAATTTTAGTGTGTTGATTATTTGTACAAATTGGAGTGTTTACATCATACTGATCAGCATAGCTTTCACCTCATTTACCCAATTACAGCATTAGGACATTTGTGTTTTACACATGGTAGATCCCACTTGTACTTGCAAGGTGCTCCATTTCTTAACTTCTCTGCACTTCCTTGTTAACGCCACCACTGTGGTGTTAAGCTGTGTATATCTGATAGGCTTTCGAGGGGATACAAAGAACTGCTGTGGAGAAAAGTACCCACAGAGAGGGTGACACACAGGTCTCCTTATCACGCCCTCTGTCTCCCTAGGAGCTCGGTGCGCCCAGGTCTGTGCTCTCAGCACTTCAGAATGGGGTGTGGAATCTTCCACCTGGAGGCCATCAGAGTAGTTGAGGGCAGCCACCTTCTCCCCCAAATCCTCGTTGCCCCTTCCACATGTGATAGCTCCCGGTCTCTCTGCCATGTACCCAGTCTTCCACTAATTCATTCAAAAGGACTTCTTTGGGTTTATCTAGATATAACCTAAGGTACTGGTGAATTTATGGAAAGAGGCATATTGCAGGCCACGCTGCGTCAGTGCTGGGGCAGAGTGAACGTTCTTCTTGTATGGATGGATCCTCAGGGTTTATTCACCCCCTCTCAAGAATGAGCCCAGACACCTTTTGTTTGAATATAAGGATGAATTAATTCACCTGTGTGGCGATATGAGTTAGGGGTCTAAGAACCCCTGCTGGGATTAACCAAGGTCTACTTTAAACAGCCAGGCATTTGCTTGGTGGGCTGGGCTGTATCATTCTCTCTCTCTCTGTGTTTATCTCTCTATTTTTTTCTCCTTCTCTCTCTCTCTCTCTTCCTCTCTATTTCTCCCTCTCTGCGTCCGTCTCTCTCAATCTCTCTCTTTCAGAGAGGTCAACATCAGCCTCCCACCTGCAGAATACATCTGTTCTCCCCACCTCGTGGTAAAACATCTCACAATCGGCCAAGTTCCCCAGCTTCTCCTGACGGGACTTGAGACAAACAAGCCCTTTGACTCGCAAACTGCATTCTTTAGTTTCCCTCCCTTTCTAGCACATTCCCTGCTCTGTCTTCTTCTCACCACCCACAGTGACACGACCTGAGACTAAACACTGAATCCTGTCACATGGTTCAGAGGAAAATCATTTTGTGATGCTCTTTTCATTATCTGTTTCAGAGCCGTGTTATGACTTAAGGAATATTTACGAAGTGTTCGGCAGGCTGGGATGAAGTGGATAGATTAAATGTGCATGATTCTTTCGGAGTAATTAAGCCTAGCTGAGAACTACCCTTCATCAAAGTAATGTTTAGGCCAACAGAAGCGAGAATCTATCTCTGTGTCTGTCTGTCTGGCTGGCTGTAGAGAAAGGGGGACAGAGGGGATTTGACAAGTTTCAACAAGAAAGAAAAACTTGTTCAAGCAGGAGGGAGACGTTTGCACGGAAATCTGCCCTTGATCTCTTTCCAGAGATGCCGCTTCTCCTGGACCGGGCAGCTGAATTCTCAGGGTCTATCTGCAGAAGTTCCATGTGCATGAACCCTTCTGCTTTTAGGATGAACCACATTTTAAATGGGGAAAATAGAACACGCTGTGCAGTCAGGGGGATGGAAGTGAGAAATCCAGCCATCTGCCCAGGATATTCTGCACCTCACCTGAGCTTTCCAGAGGCACAAGCCATTGCCCTGCCCCCATTTTGAAGTGTCATCTCACGATCTGCCTTGCAAACATGTCAGAGAATAAAGAACAGGGCCGAAACACGACCTACCACAAGGTATGTACTCACAGCACTTTACTTGGAGGGTTACTGGAAGAGGCTAACACATTCTTCCAGTCCCAGGAAGTCTCAGGTCCATTCTAATACCTTGTGCACCCTTCAGATTATGAATCTTTGCAAAGCAGATATAATTTGATGATGGCCCCCCAGTTTCTATATGGCATCTTACCTCTAAGGGAAACTATGATTATCTTCCATATGTATTTACTCAGTATTTAAAATACTTGAAGTTCAACTCAGAAAAAAACAAACAAAAATTGTGGCATGCATCTTACAAAAGAGAATTGTAAGACTCCTTGTGGGTGACCCAACCAAACTGGAGTTACAGGAACTTTCTTCAATTTCGAGGCAGCTTCTCCCTCTTCCTAAGATTGAATGTTACATTTCTCCTCCCTGGATCCTTCTGGTCTGTCAGCAGAAGGTGCTGTCATCACGGAAGTATTGCCTGGCCTCTCCAGAGACACAGAATGGCCTCAAGCCAGGGGGGAAGTTACCTGAGATTATTTCCTTTTGTGAAAAATGTTTTTTAATCTTCCAGATGAAAAAGCCTGGGGTGGGTGCAAACTGTTACAACATTGAATTATCCTTTTCCTTTTCAATTAACACCAGTTGCTGTCACCTTGTGTGACCAAAACTGAAAAAAGATTAGCATCAACATGATTTTTTTCCAATGCAGCGGTTATCACCATAGTTGTGAGTTGTCAGGATCTATGCTATAGACTCCTAGACTCTGCAGCCCGCTCAATATGATGCCCCAGTGCAGCTGGGGTGCTAGAGCCGGGGACTCACGTATCTTGGTGTGTGATGTGCCCCATGTGATGTGGAGCACCTCACACAGAGGAGTGCATTACACACAGAGCCCTCACTTTGAAGGGTAGACTAGGCGCTGACATCAGTACATTGCTTCTCAAGAGGAGGACTTCAAAGGTGACTGTAGTGATATTCAGCGATGAGGTGTGTAGCACTTTTTCTAAGTTGAGTTCACAAACTTAATAGTCTAGCCTCATCCATAGCAAACTACAATAACTTCTGACCTAGCCATTCAGCAGCTGGAGCTCCACAGGCTGCAGCTGGTTACAGCTGGGAGGCTTTCTGGTAAGTGCTGCAAGAACCACAGTGGTGTCATTGAAGGCACTTGTGTTTCTCTCTTCCTTCCACGTCTTAGCAGCAGGGCAAGTCTGTATCATTTGAGCCACTTGAAAATAGTAATTTTTAAGGCACTAAACTCATAGCACTGCTATGTAAAGCAAAAAAATAGAAATGAAACAACCTCTAACTGATCTGCATTCATGTCTTTGGTCCAGTACCCATCCAGGAGAAACATTACACTATTCACACCAGTTGTTAAAACATCCCATCAAATGGAGCCCTCTCTTAATTGATAGGACCACGCTTCACTGGGCATTGAGGTATTCATAAGGGTGACCTGGAGTTGATGAAAAATTCTAAAATGCCTTGAATCAGCAGAGAGAGACTAAAATATGTTCAGCGTTGTTTTAGTGTTAGGTATATTTTATTGTATTCCGTATCTACACTCAATTAAAAAGAGTGTTTGATTTGCGTGCTATTTCCTAACCTAGTAGGGTGGCGGAGGCTCCTTGTTACAGCTGGCTGATAGTTCTGCTCCAGAGTGTAGCTCAATCCTGTTCTTTATAGCAAATGTAACAGGTATGAGTTAGAATCTGCCTCCTTTTTCTTTTTAATTGGGCATTAGCTTTGTAGATTTAAATGTAGGCACATTTTAGAGGGTGGTATTGCCTGCTCCTAGCTGGAGGACTCTCTGCTCCTGACTATCTCAAAGTACAGCATTGTCTTTAGCTAATGGCTTGAAAGACGACAGCTGCTCCATGGACTTTGAATTCTGATATGATCTTCTTACAAGTCCTTTTAAGGCCTGAAGAAGGCCAGAAGGTTAATTTGGAATTGAAAGGCTTTTGTATTTCTTTTCCCTTAAAAAAGGGAAGTGGTAAATTCTTAAAGTAGGTGAGGGGATTTGGAGTAGGAAGATACAGTAATGATTTCAAGTTTTAAAAGGAGACCCAGAGGAAAGCTGACCTCATTTTATTGGCAGAAGATAACACTGTGTATTTATAATTGAGGATATGGACTTCCTAAAGAGAAAAACTAAAAATATATTGTGAAATGTTGCCATCTTAAAGAAGGAGTGGGTGGTATTCCTGTCCAGGTGAATTTCTTCATTTGACTGAATTAAATAGTGGTGCCAGTGATAGTGAAGATTTTGTTCTAAAAAGAGGAAAAAGATGTTTCAACTGTTCTCCATGTTATTTAATTCTGTCTTGAATCTTTCATTGCCTTCCTGGGTGTACTCTTCTCTTTTTCTCTTTTTTCCTTTCCCTCAGATCTTTTGTTCCCAGTCTAAGTAGAAATGAGAAACAAAAAGTTGAAACTAAACTTACAAAAGGCTCTCCTCTCCCATTCCTAATCCACAAGCACGCGGTACCATACGGTAGAGGTTTCAGAAGCTGAGCGACTGCTGGGTCTCCTTGTCCATCTCCTCTGCACTTTTATGAACATTCATAAAGCGTTAAAGATCTCCAGGAACCACCTCAGATTATGGGAAAAAAAAACATAATTCTGCCAGCAGGGGCTTTTGTCCTTGACGTAATCGAACAAGAAATCTCTTTTAAACAACCAAAGTGAAGAAATGAAAGCAAGAGGGACGGTGACAGGGAAAATTAGGGAAAAAAAGATCTAATATGTCTTCTAAGTCCCCCGATTGTCCCCCAAGCCCCTTGGCTAATGCTGAAGTGGATTTCACTTTGTTGCTTGGCTCACCTGTTGCCTGTGTTCCAAGGGTCATGTTTTGATCCAGTGTCATCAGGGTAAGTCAAGTGAGTTAAACTTCTCCGTGAGTACATCCTGTTTTAGTCAACACTGAAAAAAACATTCCCTTATATTTCACACTTAAGATTTTCTCTTTAACCTTGTCTGCTGCATGCAGTCTTTAACATTGCGTACTGGTCACCGAAGGTTAGCGCTTTTCTTTAAAATTTGTCCCAAGTGCATATCCAAGCAAGCCAGGAAGCTGAAACCCAGAGTGAAGAAGTGGGGGGTGTGTGCTGTCTCACTTTTTCCTGGCAGTGTGAGACCTCTACAGAGTTCCTCCCAGGGTGAATCTCAGTGTATAGATCCAACATTTTTTATTTTTTTTTTATTTATTTTTTATTATTAAATCATAGCTGTGTACATTAATGCAATCATGGGGCACCATACACTGGTGGTCCAACATTTTTTAAACAATGAATTACTGCTCTTTGGAAAGCTTTTAGTCGTTGGTTTATTGGAAAACGAGGAAGTAGCTCATTAACTGGGTTTTGAGAGAGAAAACCAAGTGGAAGTCAAGTCATCGTGAACAGGCGAGGGTGCCCAGGAAAGGTGAGGAAAGGGGTTTATGCCTCTCCAGGTTGTCACAGTGGCCCCATCGGTCCAAGTCCAGAGGCAGCAGTGAATTCCCAGCCTTTCTCATTCTCATACACACACATTCTGGAGACACCTCTGAACATGGGGTTGCCTCCATAATCCCTGCTGGCTGAAAAGATTCATCAAGATTCTTTTCTAGACCAAAATCTACATTTTAACACCACGTGCTCCTGCTCGGCCTGAACGCATAAATCAGAATCTGAGATAGTAAAATAGACATCTTTGTTGGCGTTATAAAGCATGACCAATAAAAAAGGGAAACAGCAGCGTTCGGGTAATATTATTTGACAATTACTGGACAAAGTTGTGATTAAACCCTTCTTTGAAACCCATGGTACTTCTTTATCTTACAAAGGAGGTTCTAAAATCTTTTTCTCAGACCCTCCCTCCTCACTGTAACTGTGCTGTTAGGGTGAATTTGATGATCTCTGTGGAAGTGTTTTATGTTGACCACAACCCAGGACTGAGGAATCTGCAGCAATTTGGACTTAGGTTAGCAGAGAGGAAGGGGTGACCACTTGTTGGAGGTGATTTAACACGTGAAGACCCTTAAGATGTCATTTAGTGCCTTGGAAAAGGTAATTTACTAAAATGGTGCTTTTAAGTGAGCAAACAATCCCCTTTTTAGTTTTAGGGCCAGGCCTATAGAATTCTAAGCGAGGCCATCCACCTTTCAGGAAGATTTGCTTTTCTGTCATTCCAGTAGCTTAAAAATATCATCTGGAGAAGCAAAAGAAAGCCTGGGGCTTTTGGTTTGTCTCTTGTCCATTTTTAGGCCATAGATAGAAGAAATAAGAAAACAGATTTTCTGAAGTTTTGAACTGAATGTGAAACTTCCCTTTATTGCAATCTTAGAAACAACACAATCATTCAACCTCTCACGCAGAGGCATTGCCACTCTTTAAATCCAACAATAATAATAGAAAATACCTAACTTTTATATGACATTTCTAAACTTTGCCAAATGCTTTTGCATCCCACTGTCTCTCGGTGTCAATTATAAATTCGCCACGAAGGGCTATTTTTTCTACTCAATGAGCAGAGATTTCAGCTGGGCATGAAAAAACTCTTACCCTCACGGTGGTAATACTGGCATGGTTTAATGAGAAAAACTGTGAAGCCATTGTCTCTGATGATTAAAATAGCTTTAGAGATATGATTCAATTTACCCCAACCCACTTCTTAGAGTCTAAGGGGAAAAGAAGGCTTTACCCTCCTCTGTCTCATTTACTAGAACATCTTGCCTTTCCATCAATATTAATTATATATTTGTAAGGCAAATGTTGAATTGTATCCAAATCGACAGAATGTCCTCCTAGTCCTGAGCTCTCCTTTAGTGGAGTTTGATTTGGGCAGATTTAATTATTTATTTTTCTATCAGTTTTCTGTTAATTCCTTGTGTATAGGCTCTCCCAACTTGATTAAACACTCTTAAAGACAAAATTCATTCTTAGAGCTGGTTTTGTCTTTTCCATAGGGACTGTTATAGGTAGGACAGTTAAAATAGCTTTAACTGATCCATGATTGATATAATCCCTGGCCTACAGATGGTAGATACTATATATCCTAAACTCAATTATGGAACAGAATCACCTGCAGGGCGTGTGAAACTGCCCTTCTGGGCTCCACCCCCCAGTTTCTGATGGAGTCGTTAAGGGCTGATCACCTACGTTTCTAATCGGTTCACAGGTGATGCTGACACTGGTCCAGAGGCCACACGTTGAGAATCATAGCACGAAAGTAGTGCTTAAAGTCTCCTCCAAATTTTATTTGATGATATTTGAGATGTATGCCCACTGAAAATTGGAATGGAAGGGTACAAAACAACCCTGTTCACAGAAACAAATATAATCAAGAAAGTTAGTGCTAAACCCACAAGTTAAAAGACCTGAAAGAATTCAAGCTGAGCTCCAAATATATCAGGCTACAAATGAATAACTCTCCGTGATTAATGATAATAATAATAATTTTCTAAATGAGACTGTATCCCACATCATTAGCACAGTTATTACCCAACTCGTGAATGGATCGTACTCGGCGGCTTACTTGGAATGTGTTTCGCCGTAGAAGGACTGTGATCACACACAGTGACAAATGTCTTTCTAACACGCAATAGTTCTGATGGGGCCATGAGTCCTAACACTGTGTGTGTAAAGGGAAGACATCAGGGTTTATAGCTGTCACCACCAACTCAACGAGGACACCTGATAGAAGGGCAGGGAGGGAGGACATGGAAAGTTCCTTTTGGGGACATCTTTGCTTTTCTTTAGCACGTCCAGGCAACGTCCATCCTGCAGAGTTATGGGAATACCCTGCACAGCCCCACTTCCACCAGAGCCGACGCCCTGATCTCCTCACCCCTCTCCTCTGTTAGGCAGCAGTGGAGGAGATGTGATGTTGTCTTTTTTCCACAGTTGGGTCAATGAGTATAGTCCCAGGGCAGGAGAGTTCAGAGAGAGCAGCACATCGTGTGCCATCAGTTACTAAGGATATTTTTTAATGAAATAAAAACAATCCAGAAATAAACCGAGGATATTGTTTGATCCCCTTTTTCATAACCCGTCTTCTTGCTCTGAGGGTTTGGCCAGGGACAGGTCCACTTAGCTGCCCAGCTTCCATCAACTGTGGCTTTTCTTCCCTTCTTACCTCCTGCTGGACCCAAACCCTTCCATGTTCTTGTCTTAGTTCAGAATTACAAAGGACGTACAGCTGATACAGGTAATGTCTGAGACACGCAGTCACATTTCAGGGGAAAACCCAAACACAAGGCTTTGGGCAGGTGTGCCAGCCCAGGGCAGGGCCAGGAAACAGAGGCTGGGCCAGAGCAGGCGAGGTGGGTCAGCAGCTACTAGGACCCCTGAGGTCTGTGAGTGCAGAGACCACCCCAGGTCCAGCCCTGGAGCCCAGGTGGCAGGTAGTGTCTCTGTCATTTTGGGGTAAGGGAAAGGAAAAAAAAAAAGCAATCATTACTGGCACATTAGAAAGAAAGCATAATTTCTGCAGCCACCCGGTTGCATCCGTTTGTGGTGGACCCAAAGAGTCTTTCCAAGAGGCCATGTGTTAAGTGGGGAGTTCCTATACACACACACACACACAGGAAATGCCTGAACGGACTCTATTGATTATCAATACATGCCATCCTGTGCCTGGTTTGCACACAGAACTGCAGATGACCTTAGTGCTGGCACTTTGAGAAGCGGACACAGAGAGAGAAATGACAGGCACAGGTTTATTCAGACTCATCCTGTGTCTCCCAGAAACAGGCCTGCCTTGGGATTCCTGCTGTACTCATGAGCGGTTGGAACCAGCCAGTGGGAAGCACAGGGCTGGCCTTGCAGCAGTGTCAGAGCCCAGCAGTGGGACCTGGGGTCAGCCCTGCCTCCGGTAGATGGAGTTCTGCACCTAGACCAATAGCCAAAGCATCTTGGGATAAACGTAAACTTAACAGTTGTACTTTGCAGTGGGGATACTGTAACGTGAGTTATTAAACACACACACACAAAACCCTATTTTATAATCTTTATTACATAGAAAGAGGAGAATGTATCTCAGTTTCACTATACATCCCTCTGGGGAGAGGAACTAGACGAACAGCTTTGACCTCACTTTTCTCAGGGACCTTATCAAAAGGGCAAAACGTGCCAGAGTCAGCAGCCAGCGGGCTGGGGGACGCTGCCACACAGCCCCAGCTTAGTCAATGCTGCTAGACCATAGGCCATCAAGAATTGACGGCCGTCTTTTTTTTTAATGGTCACCAACATTTTCACTCTTTTGACCTAGAAAAAAAAAATGTTGGCTTTTTAATTTGGAGCACCTTGTTTTTCGTTTTATATGAACAATCTGTGTCCCATTCCACTGGGAGGACTGCGTGATGATGTTTAGCATACCACCTGCCACCTAGCGATGTTCCCAAAGTTAAATTGGCCTGTATCATGCTGTATTTTAAATTATGTAAATAATTTGCTTTCTGTGTCTTCTCATGTCAAAATGGAGACGTGAGAAGTTATTTCCAAAAATCCACGAGGTGTTGTAGATTTTATTGCTGTGTGTACACAGTGGGAGTGTATAAGGAACAGGATTTCTTTTAGATGACTTTTGAAAAGTGTAACTAATGCAGAAGTCCCAGGGACAGTGGTGACATCTGCGCATTGTATTCTGATTGTATCGCATATCACTCGGTGTTCTTTTAGCTTTAAATAATATGTAACAAGGATAACATATTAATGGATTTTACTTTAAAAAATGATAACAAAAAACATCAGTGTTTACAAGTGGGGCTGTAGCTGAATGTTCAGTATTACTTTTCTTTATGAAGAATACGAAAACAAAAGGTCAAGCCATTACGGTCACTGACAAAAGCTGTTATTCATGATGTTTAAGGTGATAAACTTCTAACAGTCACAGTTAAGATTAATAATAAGATGTTGATGACTCTGAGAATAAAAGGCCTTTTTTCTTGTTCAAAATTAAAATTCATTAAGTAGTTCTAATACCATGCAATTGAGACTGGCCTAGACCTTGGTTCCTCCGATAGGGAGAACAGTTAACATCATGACTGAGATGATGGTGATGACCGGAATGTCCACGGACAGCTTCAAGATGTAGGACTTGCGCAGACCCCCAGAGGGCATGGAGTGGATTCAGGAAGTTGCCGGCTAAGAGTGAGCATTAAGGAAAAACACCAGAGGTGAAGAATCTCCAAGAACTGAGACCAGTAGGGATTTCTAGTATTTGGAGAAGGCTTATTTTATGAAATAGGAACTTCACCCTTAAGCAGGACAATTAATTGCCTGTAGATGAGTCTATTTCTTTTTTTGTTTTCACCCCTCCCTCCCTTACTCCTCCTTTGTAAGTTTCCAATGTCCACTGTCCACTCTGCGCCCCTTGTGTGGCCATAACTGGGCTTCCACTTATAAGTGAGAACATGAGGTACTTATTTTTCTGTTTCTGAGTTACTTCATTTAGGAGAATGACCTCCAGTTCCATCCAAGTTGCTGCAAAAGACATTATTTCATTCTTTCTTATCACTGAGTAGTTCTGGCGGTGGGGGGGTGTCCGTATATACACACCACATTTTCTCTTCTTTTTTCTTTTTTTTTTTTTCCCCACACCACATTTTCTCTCTCTACTCATCCGTTGATAGGCCTTTAGGTTGATTCCATATCTTTGCATTGATGAATTGTGCTACGATAAATACACAAGCGCAGATATCTTTTTGATTCAGTGATTTCTTTTTCTCTGGGTAGATACCCAGTAGTGGGATTGCAGGATTGAGCAGTAGATCTACTTTTAAGTCTGTCAGAAACCTCCGTACAGATCTCCATAAAGGTTGTACTAATTTACATTCTAACCAACAGTGTATAAGTGTTTCCCTTTCACTGCATCTGTGCCAACATCTTTTGGTTTTTTACTTTAATAATGGTCATTCTTTTTTTATTAGTTTACATACTAATAATGAGCCAAATGCAAATCGGTTTGTTATACTTTGAAAGACATGTGCAATATTGCGTGCGCGCTCTCTCTCTCTCTCTCTCTCTCTCTCTCTCTCTCTCGGCCTCTCTCTGTATCACTCTGTCTCTTTTTCTCCTTCTCACACCCCATCCTCTCCCCTGTGTACACTGACTCATCCGCTCACCCACCATACATAAAGGAGGGAAAGGCCTCTATAGTCCTTTGCTTTAGAATACACATCAAATCTGGTATATCCACTCAAATAACACATCTGAACTCATGTATTGTTACTGGAGATTTATTTCCATATAAGTTTTCGCCACATAAATAAAGGTGCTTGCCCTTGTGTCTGTGGCAATTAAAGGTATGTATATTTAATGGTCCCACTCCATCAACGGGAGTGGCTGATGGAGCTGGAGTCAGAGGTTAACAATTCACTACCGTATAATAATTGCTTAAACACTTGCTTTGGATGGGAAATGACTTTCTCTCACTCCTAGCAGAGGCCAACGGTGGTGTCTTATCAAGTCATTGAGTGGGGCAGGCTTCTAATTAAAACAACTACAGCAACATCTTTAGAACTGGGTAATTTCCATGTCCGTGATTATTTTTTAATCTGGCTGGCTAAAGGATTTACACACAGTGTTAGGGAGGAACATAGCTTGGTTGTGTTTATGTGGTCTTCTTAGAACACAGTGTCTTGTAGAAATGTCTTCTGAATATATCCAAATCCCAGTGTTCATACTTCCTCCCAAAGCAAGAGGTAGGTTCTTGGAATTTTACAGACATGTAACAACTTTTAAAATAATTCTTTTAAAAATGTTACCAAAAATACTTATTTATCTGTACATGGTAAACATTAATTGCCCATAAGAATTCCCATGTTCTGGGTGGTGCCTGTGGCTCAAAGGAGTAGGACGCCAAACCCATATACTGGAGGTGGTGGGTTCAAACCCAGCCCCAGCCAAAAACTGCAAAAAAAAAAAAAGAATTCCCACATTCTTATCTAGAAAAAATATTCCAACAACATGGAAAATATAATCTTGTTCAGATCTGCAACACATTTTTCTTTCCAGATTCTGGTCTTGCATAAATTCTTGACGCAACTCTTCATTCCAAATTAGCAACACGAAAGTGTCATTTTTTTGTTCATGAAAGAGTTGGGTTTGCTCTGGCTTATCTGTTTATATTCTTCCATTCCATTCAGGGAAAGTAAACCGTGTGTTTTCTTATTCCTCCTTTTAATAGAAAATTTGTTCATGTAACTTTACATACAGGGATTCAAATAATCTAAAAATAATTGTTAGATTACCCCAAAAAAGGATCTCATAATCACTTAGACATTCTGTTCCATGGAACCCATCACATTCCATGAAAAGTGCTGAATTCTGATCCCAAGTGTCCTTCCTAGCATCTCTACACCTTTCCCCTGGCTCTTGTCCCCTTGGGGTGGCTTTCATGTCCTCAGGATCTCTCTTCTCTGCTCCTCTGCCTGCTCCTTCCAGGCCCAGGTCGAAAGGCGAACCCTTGCTTAGTCCTCCTAACTAGTGTCAAGTTCCTACCCCGCTGCAGCCCCATAGATGGCGGCTGTGTTGGTGTGTGAGCACCCACCGTGCCCCATCCCATAGATGGCAGCTTTGTTGGTGTGTGAGCACCCACCATGCCCCATCTCATAGATGGCGGCTTTATTGGTGTGTGAGTACCCACCGTGGTCCATCCCATAGATGACGGCTTTATTGGTGTGTGAGCACCCGCCGTGCCCCATCCCATAGATGGTGGCTTTGTTGGTGTGTGAGCACCTACCGTGCTCCATCCCATAGATGGCGGCTTTGTTGGTGTGTGAGCACCCACCATGGTCCATCCCATAGATGGCGGCTTTATTGGTGTGTGAGCACCCACCGTGCTCCATCTCACTTCAGGTTCTTCTCCTTGTCTTCAGGACCTCAGTCCAGCACCGAACCTCACGCCCAACTCCCTTGCCCCACATATTTTTGCCTTCTCTCTCTTTTCCTTGGTCCCTCCCCTCCCAGCCTATAAATTCGCATGAAGCTCTCCTATAACCACTCGGTGCTGCCTCTTCCCCAGTTTTGGCTCTATGTGTCCATCTATCCTTTCTCTTAAACCCAAGTTTCATGAAAGAGCAGTCAACATGCACCTTTTTTTTTTTTTTTTTTTTAATTGAATCATAGCTGTGTACATAAGTGCAATCAAGGGGTACAATGTGCTAATTTCATATACAATCGAAAATATTTTTATCAAACTGTTTAATATGGCCTTTATGGCATTTTCTTAGTTATTGTATGAAGACATTTGTATTCTGCATTTAGTAAGTTTCGCCTGTACATTCTAAGATGCACTGTACATTCTAAGATGCACTGTAGGTGTGGCCCCACTCATTACCCTTCCTCCACCCCACCTTTCCCCCTTCCCTTTCCCTTCCTTGGCCCTTTCCTCAATGTCTTGTGCTATAGTTGGGTTATAGCCTTCATATGAAAGCTATAAATTACCTTCATAGTAGGGCTGAGTACATTGGATACTTTTTCTTCCATTCTTGAGATACTTTGCTAAGAAGTATATGTTCCAGCTCCACCCATGTAAACATGAAAGAGGTAAAGTCTCCATCTTTCTTTAAGGCTGCATAATATTCCATGGTATACATGTACCACAATTTATTAATCCATTTGTGGATCGATGGGCACTTGGGCTTCTTCCATGACTTAGTAATCATGAATTGGGCTGCAATAAACATTCTGGTACAGATGTCTTTGTTATATTGTGATTTTTGGTCTTTCTGGGTATGTACCTAGTAAAGGAATTATAGGATCGAATGGCAGGTCTATTTTTAGATCTCTAAGTCTATTTTTAGATCTCTAAGTGTTCTCCAAGCATCCTTCCAAAAGGAACATATTAGTGTGCATTCCCACCAGAAGTGTAGAAGTGTTCCCTTTTCTCCACATCCACGCCAACATCGCTGGTTTTGGGATTTTGTTATGTGGACTAATTTTACTGGAGTTAGGTGATATCTCAAAGTAGTTTTGATTTGGATTTCTCTGATGATTAAGGATAATGAGCATTTTTTCATGTGTCTGCAGGCTGTGCACCTGTCTTCTTTAGAGAAGTTTCACTTCAAGTTCTTTGCCCAGCCTGAGATGGGATCACTTGTTCTTTATTTGCTAATATGTTTGAGTTCTCTGTGGATTCTGGTTATTAAACCTTTGTCGGAGGTATAACCTGCAAATATCTTCTCCCATTATGAGGACTGTCTGCTTCCTATACTTACTATGTTCTTGGCTTTGCAGAAGCTATTTAGTTTGATCAGGTCCCGGTAGTGTATTTTTGATATTGCTTCAATTGCCCGGGGAGTCGTCCTCATAAAATATTCACCCAGGCCAATACCTTCAAGAGTTTTCCCTGGACTTTCTTCTAGTATTTTTATAATTTCATGTCTTAAGTTTAAATATTTTATCCAGTGAGAGTCTATCTTAGTTAATGGGGAAAGGTGTGGGTCCAGTTTCAGTCTTCTACAGGTTGCCAGCCAGTTCACGCAGAACTATTTGTTAAATAGGGAATCTTTTCCCCACTGAATGTTTTTAATTGGCTTGTCAAAGATTAAATAACGGTAAGTAGCTGGATTCATCTCTTGGTTCTCTATTCTGTTCCAGACATCTACTTCTCTGTTTTTGTGCCAGTACCATGCTGTTGTGATCACTATCGATTTATAGTATAGTCTGAGATTTGGTAGCATGATTCCTCCTGCTTTGTTTTTATTTCTGAGTAATGTCTTGGCTATTCAAGGGTTTTTCTGATTCCATATAAAACGAAGTATTATTTTTTCAAGATCTTTAAAGTATGACAGAGGAGCTTTAATAGGGATTGCATTAAAATTGTATATTGCTTTGAGTAGTATGGACATTTTAAAAATGTTGATTCTTCCCAGCCATGATCATGGTATGTTTTTCCATTTGTTAACATCTTCAGCTGTTTCTTTTCTTAGAGTTTCATAGTTCTATTTATAGAGATCTTTCATGTTCTTTGTTAGATAAACTCCCAAATATTTCATCTTCTTTGGCACTACTGTGAATGGAATAGAGTCCTTAACTGTTTTTCAGCTTGACTATTGTTGGTATATATAAAGGCTACCAATTTATGAATGTTGATTTTGTAACCTGAGACGCTGCTGTATTCCTTGATCACTTCTAAGAGTTTTGTAGTAGAATCCCTGGTGTTTTCCAGATATACAAT
>CAUYPK010092731.1:0-16154 GCA_963574355.1 Loris lydekkerianus | reverse complement strand
GTATATATTTTTATTTTTGAAATTTACCAGTGGCTGCTGCATTTTCCACCTCGGCTTATACTCGAGTCACTAAGTTTTCCCAGTTTTTAGGGTAAAATTAAGGGGGTTGGCTTATACTCGGGTCAGCTTATACTCAAGTATGTACGGTAATCACCTTTATTTTTTACTATTGTTCCCCAACCCTGACATTTGCCTTTAACCCACTAACCCTGACCTGGCACAGCATGACAGGAGGAACCCCAGTGTGGAGAGAAAGAGACAGGGATCTGCATGTTGGCTCCATCTTTTACCTGTAATTGGGTGACTTACCGTCAACACATCTGAGCCTCTGTTTCTATTTTTGAACACATGTACTCTATTACGTACACCTCAGGATGGCTATAAGGATTAAGCGAGACAATACCTGACCAAGTTCCAGACTGAAGAAACCCTCAATGACTGGTCAAGTAATGCTGACCGCTCTATTTGAACAATTCTATTTTCCCTTGGCTTGCACACCACCACCAGCCCGGTTCTCCTCCACCACCTTGACCACTCACTTCCTGTCTCTTCCTTTGCTTCTTTCTCCTTTGATGCTCCTTAGTCATGCTGGGCTTCCCAGCACAGTGTGAGTTCATGTGCTACCACCCCGACACACCACCGGAGACCCTATTTCTAACTCAGAGCTCTGAGCTGAGCTTCGGATCCCCAGATCCAACTGCCTATCTGATTATTCTTCAGGCAGTTAAAACATCATGCATCTAAAACGGGACTCATCACCTTCTCTCCATACTTGTTTGGCTTCCTGCATTTCTTTTTTGTTGGTGGTGGCAGGGTCTTCTCCCTGCCCAGACTACAGTGAAGTGGTGTCATCACAGCTCACTGCATCCTCCAACACTTATGCTCAAATGATCCTCCCATCTCAGCCCCTCAAGGACAGATGGGTCTATAGCCACGTGTCACCATACCCAGCTAAATTTTTTTTTTAATTAAATCATAGCTGTGTACATTAATGCGGTCATGGGGCACCATACACTGGTTTTATAGACCATTTGACACATTTTCATCACACTGGTTAACATAGCCTTCCTGGCATTTTCTTAGTTATTGTGTTAAGACATTTATATTCTACATTTAGCAAGTTTCACATGTACCCTTGTAAGATGCACTATAGTTGTGGTTCCACCAATTAGTTTTAAAATTCTAATAGTGCTATAAGAAGAACAGAAACAGCCAGGAAAACTCAGAACAAGAAAATCACAGTGGGGTAACCAATATCACCAGATATTAAGACATATTAGAAAGCCTCAGTAAATAACTTTGTTGTATAAGTAGATAGCCAGACTATTAGAGTAGACTAGAAATCCATAAATAGACCAAATACATATAGTAATTAATACATGAAATAGAAATATAGAAACGACATCACAATTCAGTGGAGAAAAAAATGATTAGTCAGTACATGTTGTTGGGACAATTGAGGAAAATAATTAAATCTATACTTCCCCATATATCAAGATAAATTCCAAATGGATCAAAGATTTAAATGTGGGGAAAAAAAGGATTTAAATGTGAAAATGATATCATGAAAATCTTAAAAGAAAACATGGAGAAATATAAAAAAAATCTTGGAGTGACAGAGGCTTTTTGTTTTTTTTTGTCTTTTAAGGAATCTCTGACTGGTTTGAGATGAAAGCTTTTAAAACTATGCAATAGAAGCTATAAAAGGAGAGACTGAGAAATAAAACTGCATTAAAAAAAAAAACGGGCATAAAAAAATACCATAAGCAAAATAACAAAATGTGAATAGTATCTACAATTTACACAAAAGGCTAACTAATCTCCTTAATATACAAAATACTCTACAAATTGACAAGAATAGCGACCAGAAAGCTAAGCAAAGAATATGAATAGTTCACAAATAAATTACAACTGGCTCCAAAAATTATGAAAATGTACAAACAAACTTATAATAAGAGGATACACTCAAGATATCATTTTTTACCTGCTGAAATGAAGGTGGTTTGTATGATTGGCAAAAATCCAAAAGTATAGCCCAGTTTGTTGGTGAGACTGAGAGAACATTCTTATGCATTTCTGGGAAGAACATGAATTGGTATAATCCCTAAGGAGGACACTTTAGTGATAATTACCCAAATTACAAATGATCCTACATTTCTACTTTATTATACTTACTCTGGGTATTACATGCAATTTTAACATATGCATTTATTTTGGTTTTATGCCTAAAAGTTAGTAGTCTAGGATTAAGGAAAAGCAATTACAGGGAAAAATACTGTTAATACATGTCATAAAGATTTATAATCTCAGAGGAAATATTGATAACGTTTTTTATTTTTTTTTTTGAGACAGAGCTTGAAGCTGTTGCCCTGGGTAGAGTGCTGTGGCATCATAGCTCACAGCAACCTCCAACTTCTGGGTTCAAGCCATTCTCCTGCCTCTGCCTCCCAAGTAGCTGGGACTACAGGCACCCACCACAACGCCCAGCTATTTTTTGGTTGCAGCCATCATTGTTGTTTGCAGGTCCAGGGTGGATTCGAACCCACAAGCTCATGTGTATGTGGCTGGCACCTTAACCGCTTGAGCCACAGGCGCTGAGCCAATAAAGTATTTTTTTTTTTTTTTAATTATACCCTGTAGGGGCTGTTCAATAAAAGGGCAAATAACCTATATCTGTCAAATAGGTCTGGAGCACATGACCATCACAGCAAATTATATCCCTAATACGTGTAATGATGACCTGGGTCATTAACCGCTGTTTAATATATTTCACTGAAAAAAGTGAGAATTATATATAATACATTTTAGAAAGACTTATATACTAAATGGTCATTTGAAGTAAGCTTTCAGTTTTCTAGAAAGCTCAGCACATTCTTTGAGGGTTCCCTAAACTGATGATTTACTGACTGGCTATTCACCTAATTTCCCTCGTAATCCTTCTTGCCATGTATCATTGCACTGGGTAGTTCCCCAGATAATAGGAGACTGAAATTTACTGAAATGAGAAGAGAGCAACACTAGAGAATATTCTGGGAAAGTAGAAGGTTTGAAGGAAGGAAGAAAGTACAGCTATGGTGAAAGTGGGAAAAGGCATTCTGGTTGGCACACATGTTGCTACTCACCATATATCAACTTTTTCAGAAACAGGCTCATTCCGTATCACCTCTGGTGCCATCCATGCAACTGTGCCAGCAAAGGACATCTTGGTACTTTTATCACTGAGTTCCTTAGATGTACCAAAATCTGAAATTTTTACTGCATCTGTATGAGTCACCAAGACACTTTAAAAGAAAGGAAGAAAACACCCAGATCATTAGTGCTAATGAAAACCATGACTACAAATGGCTGAAACTGAAGTTGTTTTTTTTTTTTTTTACTTCTTCCTACCTTGTAGAATTAAGCTTGCAATTTCCACTGTTACTGGGGCACTGACCATACACTAGAAACAGCATCTTCCATACTTCTGAGGTAGTTTGGCATAGTGGGGTTTTAAGACTTGGTTTTATCCTGCTACCATTCCTTGCTAACTATGTGACCTTTGCCAAGTTACTTAACTCTTCTAAGCTAGTTTTCTCATCTGCAAGTTGGAGACACTTCGGGTCATAGTATCTTATCCACAATTCAAAAATGCAAAAAGCTCTCAAAATGGTTTATAAATATTTTTTCACATGTATAAGTCAAACTCTAGCTCTATCCCATTTTGTGTAAATATCATAGGTTTCCCTACAGATATGTGAATGTGGCTGATCATAGGGTACTGCTTCAGACTTTACTAAACATCTAAGGTAATGTAGTACCTTTCTGAAATCCTCTGGCTCCAAGAGTTCTGTAA
This sequence comes from Loris lydekkerianus, assembly GCA_963574355.1. Classification (NCBI taxonomy): domain Eukaryota; kingdom Metazoa; phylum Chordata; class Mammalia; order Primates; family Lorisidae; genus Loris; species Loris lydekkerianus. The sequence continues at coordinate 12,322 of CAUYPK010092731.1, read as the reverse complement.
TAACAACCTCATTGAATTTTCATTTGATTTAAATGAAGTAAGATATTTAAAGCACCCATGATCAATAAATATTGGTTTTCATCCCTGCCTGTTTTAGCCAGTCTCCTAAGAAAAACACTTTTCTAAAACTCAGTTTAAATGACAGCCAACTAATATTAAGAATGAGACCATGACACTAGGGATTCATTATATCAAAAGGCTAATATGTATGCTGGGATTTCACTAGTGCTGATAAGGAAAAGCAGTAATAAATCTAAGCATTAGGTTCCACACAAGTCACGCTTTACTTTTTATAGTAATTATCTGAAACGTGACCTTGGGTGAACTGCTTTTACTGCCTTAAGGGGTACAATCTGGTACCAAATCTGAAGTATTGACAGCCTCATACACTACATTGAATTCACTTGAAATTAATTCACTTTAGAATGTTAATGAATAAGGGTTCCAGAGGCTTAATGATATAGGGACTTATTTTTAACAAAATGAAGCTTAATACTCAAACAGGATTAGAAATGAGAAATTTAAAAAACAGAAAATATCTGTCTGGGCACGGTGGCTTATGCCTGTAATCCTAGTACTCTGGGAGGCTGAGACAGGTGGATTGCTTGAGGTTAGGAGTTCAAGACCAGTCTGAGCAAGAGTAAGAACCCGTTTCTACTAAAAATTGAAAAACTAACCAGGCATTGAGATGGGCACCTATAGTCCCAGCTATGGGGGAGTCTGAGGCAAAAGGATTGCTTAAGCCCAGGAGTTTGAGGTTGCTGTGAGTTATGATGATGCAACAGCACTCTAACCTGGGGCAACACAGTGAGGCTCTGTCTCAACAAAACAAAACAGTAAATAGCTGAATCTACCCCCTCTTCTCCATTTGAACCAGAAATTTCACATTTGCCATGTTTATACCCCAATGTCAAAAGCTCTCTATTTACCAAACAACCTGGTGCTTATAATTGATTTAGAATACCTTCATGAACACCCTGGCTTTGCACCTGATGTCTAAATGTATGTAATTTAGGAGTTTTGATTTAATCGTGTTAGTGAAAATGCAGAAGGATTAAAATATGATGGAATACCTGAGATAACTGAAGAATTGAGGTAGCACATACCATGAAAGTCAGAAAGAGCAACAAGCCCTTAGAAAGACACATTTTTCCAGAGATTTACTCTTCTGCCTTGGTAAGTCTGACAAGAGGGAATGAACTTGGGAAACGAGATAATATAGTGTTGGAACTTTTCTGAAAACATTTCTGAGACAAAGTTGGGGTCACACACCCTGCAGATTTAAGATAGATAATAAAATCTCTTGTTACAGTAAGTCAGATTGATCTTGGTCTTCCTGAAGTTAGCTTGAAACCCAAAGAGGCTGAGGCTGCCAAGGTTGGGAGTGTTATTGTCAGCCGAGGGAAAGGCTTATTGGATAACCAACTTACTACTCTAATCCTTAAGTGACAGGGGTTAAGGAGAATAGCATGTGATTTCAAATATTCTAAGATTTCCTAACTCCTTCCCTCTAAAATTAATTCTCAAGAACAAGATGGTTAAAAGAAGGTCATTTTCAGAAGCTTTTAGCAAGTATTTCATGTACTTTATGTGTTACATTGTGAAAAGCAACAGCTTGTATTAAGAAGGAACACTATATAACAATGTATTTATAGGTAAAGCAAGGAGGGGGTTGTTTAGTGAACTAAACATTGCTGAGAATGATGGTGATAAATCAGACTTTCCTTTAAAGTTTATAGACAAGGATCGATTTGTATCTTTTGCAAAGAAGAGGCAGGATTAATTGTGAATCCTTTATCTTTGCATAATGAGGTAGGACGCAATAGTCTTTGGTTTAGAAGTTCTATGTTTGAGTCCTAGCCCATGACTTTGGGCTTAGCCCTAGTTTGTCTTATATATAAAATAGGAATAATGGGCTCGGCGCTTGTAGCTCAAGCGGCTAAGGCACCAGCCACATACACCAGAGCTGGCAGGTTTGAATCCAGCCTGGGCCTGCCAAACAACAATGACAACTACAACTAAAAAATAGCTGGGCATTATGGCAGGTGCCTGTAGTCCCAGCTACTTGGGAGACTGAGGCAGGAGAATCACTTAAGCCCAGGAGTTGGAGGTTGCTGTGAGCTATAATGCACTCTACCCAGGGTGACAGCTTGAGGCTCTGTTTCAAAAAAAAAAAAAAAAAAAGGAATAATGATACCTGTCAACCTGTCACATCTATCCCACACAGTTTTTGCCAGATCAAAAGAAGATGAGATAATGAATATTTAAAAAGTTGTAAACCATGAAAGCACTATGCAAATATGTTGGTTTTTGTTATGTTTTGCTTCATACTTGAAACAGAGTCTTTCTCTGTTACCTGGGAAACAGTGTCATCACCATAGCTGCAACCTCAAACTCTTGGGCTCCAGTGATCCTCCTGTCTCAGCCTCCCAAGTAACTGGGATTATATGCCACCACACTCTAAGTTTTCAATTTTTTTTTTGTATAAAAAATAAGTCTGGCTGTGTTACTCAGGCTGGTCTCAAACTCCTGGCCTTAAGTGATCCTCGTGCCTTGGCCTCTAAAACTAAGATTTTTAAGTGTGAGCCAAAGTGCCTGGCCCTACAAATATGTTTTTGAAAAGAGATTAATCTTCTGTTTCTCTAAACCAACTATGATGAGAAATAATAAAAATTGTTTACAAATAGGAGCAAGACAGAAGAAAGAGATAACAAACTTATCTTTCTTCATACAATTTGGAGAACTAAATAAGCATTTCATGGAAAGTGGTTATTTGTAGCCAAAAGATCATTTTGAAAAAAGATTACTAGAAATGACTCTGCTTTTCTTGGTTAACCAGTTTTTTTTTATTTTCCTTAAGGTCATTATGAACCTTCTGCTTATTTCTTCCTTTACTTAGATTTTAGGAAGCTCAAAGCCAAATATGTAGTCCACTTCTAATAGCAGTACAGGATCTTATGGCAGAATCATATGGTATAACAAGTTTTACTTGTTAATATTTTTATTTTTTCCTTACTTGTTTCTGATTCATTTTTATCCTATTGTATACATTTCTGAAACTCAGTTAAGTTTTTTTTTTTTGTTTTGTTTAACACAATAGAAAACCAACAAATCAAGCCTTCATGTGGGAAAGTTTGGCATAGATTATCTGAGATGACAGAAAGTAAATACTTGTGATAATAATGAAAAAATACATATTTTTTGAGCAGAGTCTCACTCTGTTACCCAGGCTAGAGTGAAGTAGTATCATTATAGTTTGCTGTAACCTCAAACTCTTGGGCTCAAGCAATCCTCCTGCCTCAGCCTCCTAAGTAGCTGGGAGTATAGGCACCTACCACCATGTCCAGCTAATTCTTCTTTTTTTTTTTTCTTTTTTTTTTTTTTTGGTACTGATGGGGACTTGCTATGTTTCTCAGGCTGGTCTCTAACTCCTGTCCTCAAGCACTCCTTCCACCACAACCTCCCAAAGTGTTAGGAATGAGTTACCACACCTAGCCGAATAATTTCACAGTTGAACAATCTAAAGCATCAAAAGGGAAAACTATTGTCAGATACCTGGAAATATGTGCCATATAGGTAAGTAAGTAGGTCAACAATAATCCAAAAGATAGGTGGAATCACCCACTGTGCCAATTTCAAGTGAACTGAAAATACGCTGTCTGAAAACTTCAACTGTGGTTGATAAAACTTCCTTATTTCAAAATGACAAAATAAAACAAAACAAAAAATAACTGAAAAATGAGTTCCCAAACTCACTTGGGTGATTTGAGATCACGATGAATAATCTTATGGAGGTGTAAATAATTCATTCCACTTGCAATTCCTGTGGACCAGTCTACCAGCAATCGAGGTGTGATCTTCCTGCCAGCTCTCAAGACCTCGTAGAGTTGTCCGTGGGCACAGTACTCCATGATGATACAATAACATGGGGCCTGAGTACAAACACCCCTTCCAAGAAAACACAAACATGTACATAAACACACACATACATGTATACATATTCATATTTTAAGAATATTTAATATCTCTGCTTAAAATAACCCCCCTATTATCTTCTGAAGTTTGTTATCTTTGGAAAGATTATGTGTCTCTATGTGTCTCTATAGTGTTTAATAAAAATCAATTCTATATCTCAATTGTTCCTAAAATATATATAAACAACAGTTCCTGACTTTTAACATTAAAACATCTCTAGTTTACAGATTTCTCTGTTATCCACACAGACAATATTTGTTCCCTCCAGCTATCTATATGTAGTGCTGTCTGCATCTCATGACTTTTCTGGAGGACTGTTCCATTCTAGAACAAAGAACACCCTTTCCTGAGGTTTGCATAAGCTGGATAATGTGTTGTTTTAGATCATTAAAAATAATTTAATCTTCCTTTGAGACTTTGAGAGTAGTATACAGGAAGAGAATTCAAATAAAATATTGCTATTTTTAATGTTATTTGTTGAATTTTTAATTATTCAAATTTAACTAACTGCACTAAGGATCAAAACAAAGAGTCAATTTGCTGTTTTACAGAGTCTTTGTTTTTTTTTTTGAGACAGAGTCTCACTCCATCACCCTGGGTAGAGTGCCATAGTGTCACTGTAGCTCACAGCAGTCTCAAACTCCTGGGCTTAAGTGATCCTCTGGCCTCAGTCTCCCAAGGAATAGCTGGGAGTACAGGCATTTATTTGCCACCCTGCCTGGCTAGTGTTTCTATTTTTAGTAGAGATGGGGTCTCACTCTTCCTCAGGCTGATCTCAAACTCCTGAGCTCAAGCGTCCTCCAGCCTTCGCCTCCCAGATTACAGGTGTGCTAGGATTATAGGCGTGAGCCACCACACCTGGCCTTACATAGTCTTTGAAAAACATTTCTGTTTAGAATAAAAATAATGTTATATAACATATTATACAGAGGGTGCCAAAAATGTATATATATTTTAAGAAAAGAAAAAACTGTATTAAAATTATAATACTCAAATCACATTTGACTTTTACAATTACAAGAGGAGCTCAAACATGACATGTATTCATCTTTTGTTATTAGTATATACGGAATATCACAATTTTAATATTCTTTATTATGCTTTTTCCTTTCTTAAAATGTATATATACATTTTTAGGCACCTTCTCCATATGCATGTAACCTATATTTTCATCAATTCCTATATTTTCTATGAAGCATTAACTGATTATTCCACTCTAAAAAGATCTTTTTTTCCTCTAGATTCCTTTTGATATATGGCAGCCATCATTTATTTATTTATTTATATATTTTTTTGCAGTTTTTGGCCGGGGCTGGGTTTGAACCCGCCACCTCTGGTATATGGGGCCAACGCACTACTCCTTGAGCCACAGGTACTGCCCCAAAATTTTTTAATTTTTAGAGATAGCATCTTGCTTTGTCTTCCACGCTGGAGTGCAGTGGCATGATCACAGCTCACTGCAACCTCCAACTCCTAGGCTCAAGTGATTTTCCCACCTCAGTCTCAGGAGTGGATAGGACTATGGGCAGGTGTCACCATGCTTGGTTAGTTTTTTTTTTGTTTATTGTTTTGTTTTTGTTTTTTTTCTATAGAGAAGTGATTTTTTTTTTTTTCTATAGAGAAGAGATCTATCTTGTTATGTTGCCCATATGCTATTTTTCTCTCTCCATATAGTTACAGGTTCCTTGAAGGGAAAGGTCTTCAAGTTTTTTTCTCTCTGTCACAACGTCTAGATGTTCATTGCAAGTCCTTGACAAATGCTTCTTAACTTCACCTCAATGTTCTTGGTTGAAAAAAGACTTCACAATAACACGTGCAGAGGCATGGCATATCAACATGAGAAAACATCTCCTAGTTTTCAGATATATTTTCATGTTATTTGTCTTATTTAATCTTAATTTAAACCCCAAACCGTTGCATTACCTTTTCCATTTTTGCAGGTAAGGCTCAGAGTGAGAAAGTCACTTGTCTTCATCACAACTAGATCATACAGCTAAGAAGTGACAGAGCTAGGGGCAGCACCCGTGGCTCAGTGAGTAGGGTGCCAGCCCCATATACTGGGGGTGGCGGGTTCAAAACCGGCCCTAGCCAAACTGCAACAACAAAAAAATAGCTGGGCATTCTGGTGGGCACCTGTAGTCCCAGCTACTTGGGAGGCTGAGACAAGAGAATCGCCTAAGCCCAGGAGCTGGAGATTGCTATGAGCTGTGACGTCATAGCACTCTACCGAGGGTGACAAAGTAAAACTCTGTCTAAAAAAAAAAAAAAAAAAAAAAAAAAGAAGTGACAGAGCTGGGATTCAAGGTCAGCCTGTCTAACTTCAGTGCCCTTTCCACCCACTACACTCTGTTTTAGCCCTCCCTGCACTTCCCCCAAGCCTCGAGAGTCAGAAGCTTTTAGCCTTTTAACTTAATAAGCATATTGGGGATTCCTATGTCGACACCATTATTTCATGAAAGAGGGAATGACCACAATAACTCTTTTGCACAGTTCTGAGGATGAGAGAAGAAACATTCTCTGTGTTACATTTCTTATGGGTATATACGTCTTCCTTTGAAATTGTTTAGAAATGTTACCAGAGTACTAGTTAAAGGCTTTAGCCAGTTAGCCAGCTACCAGCTCATGCCTTTCTCTGAAGCTTCTGTAAGTGATGGAAGAAGACAGAGGCCATGGCTTGAGGTGCTGAGCATTGTGAAGATCTTATAACAATAGCAGGTTATGAAGTAGAATCAGTCTTCATTTTTCCCTGCCCTGGAGTACCTGTTAAATGCTACAAAGTTATTTCTATTGCTCTCCTATCATCTTGATTTTTAATGAAAAAAAATTTCAAGTTTTTGTGATTTGACTTTTAGGAAAGTTTAATGAAGCACAAGTGTACAGTAATTACAAAGAAATGATTTAATTGTCATTACAAAGAGAAATAATAAATAGTACTGGAATAATGGAACATGCATAAGAATGTCAAATAAATATTTGTTTGAAGGTACACAGTATCCTATTCAACTTTGTTTTTAACTTGCTACATACACAGAAGGGACTGAACAGGGATGAGTTATGCACTTTGCAGTTTTTGACTTACTAATAAGAAGCAATCATTCCATCAGCCCTGTTCTATGACAAGGCTTCTTAGTAGCTATAAATAACAGCCTTACAATCACTTCTAATTGCTACCTTTTCTTCCTTTGGCACTGAATTCGAACAAGTCAGGTTTTCTTAAGAGATTAATAAAAAAACTGGATGAAAAAAAAGAACATAGTATACTTCCCCTTCTATACATGGTTTTCCTAACCTGCGAAGCAGCTGTAAGTGCAGAATCAGGATCCAGGGAGACATGCTAAAATTCAATCATGCCTGCGTATCTTCCAGATGGGTCCTGAACGTGATTCCTTGGCCAAGCAACACATGGCACAGATGGCTGCAAACATAACACTGCACAATGCCCCAGAACATGTTGTAAAGAGCCAGGGACACAGTCTCACTATTGTTTTCCATGTAGAGGTAAAGACTATTCAAGTGTCTTTATCCACAAGACTTGGGCATTTACATGGCAATACATGCCCAACAATGCTAAAAACTGCATGCACAGGTAGGAAGGTCGGAAGGGTGAGGTGGGAAAGACTGAGAAGTAAAAGGAAGATGCCAAAGAAAGGAAGTAAAAATAAAGCTTCTCATACCTCTGTCCTCTCAGGACATATTTCTACTTTTAGGTACCCAGGGTATCCTACTGGAAAACCCTGGTGCCTGGGACACACAGTCTAGTTCACTGGAGGAGGCCAAAAAGTCATACTTATCTACAGAACATTCTGTGTCTCAAACACAATGGTCTAGTGATCTAAGTTTAAAAGTTTCTGACCCTTCCTTCCATTTAGGTGGATGTAGCATACTGGAAGTGAGGATTGTTTCAGTGAAGTAAAATGAGGGAAAGAAGGGGGTGTCTGTTAGTATCTCTGCTTAAAATAACCCCCCTATTATCTTCTGAAGTTTGTTATCTTTGGAAAGATTATGTGTCTCTATAGTGTCTCATTTTGGGCACATGTCTTCCTGGCCTTACTGGATAGAAAGATGGAGTAACATCAGTGACTGAAGCTCTCTCTCTCCCACGTCCTCCACACAAATGCCCCCCTTCTAAGAGAAAATGAATCCAAATGCTTCTTTTAGTGTCTTAGTATCCCAGTTGAATGCTTCCCTTCTTTTCATACACTTTTCCCATTCCATAGGGTCTTATTTAGGAACCAAAACATAACTTCAGTACTCATTTGAATCCATCCTATAAAACCTATACCCAAGCTTTGTCTTCCTTACTTTGGGGATGTGATTCTAATTAAGAGTTATCACATGTAAATTATGGCATATGTATACCATGGAATACTATGCAGCATTAAAAAATATGGAGACTTTACCTCTTTTATGTTTACATGAATGGAGCTGGAAAATATTCTTCTTAGTAAAGTATCTCAGGAATGGAAAAAAAAATATCCAGCATACTCTGTACTACTATGAAACCTATTTATAATCACTCATACTTTCATATGAAAGATGAATCACAACTATAGCCCAGGATGAAGAAGGGAAGGGGAGAGGGATGGGAAGGGAGGGGGGTGGTTCGATAGAGGGAGGGTTAATGGTGGGACCACACCTATGGAGCATATTGCAAGGGTAGAAGTCAAATCTATCAAGTATAGAACACAAATGTCTTAACACTGTGATTAAGTAAATGAAGTGAAAACTGTGTTAATTAGTAGGATGTAAGCACTCCAATTTGTACAAATAATCGATACACTGAGTCCCACAAAGGCATAAATGTATTCATGATCTATGTATATATGACTTAATTAAAAAAAAGAGTTATCACATGACATTTCTAGCTTTATAATGAGAGTTTTACCAAGGAAAGACCCTTCTTGAGCCTGGGAGAAGTTCCTCCTAGTCTAGGCAAGGGGGATTTGTAAGTTGCTCCACTTTTAGCTGCAGCCTCATTGGTTTTACTATTTTTCAGGAATAAAAAACATAGATCAAATATAGCAAGAAGTTCTAGTTTCATTCTACCTAAAATGCTACCTTTCTTGTTCTTCACCTTCTGTCCTCTAAAGCCACTTACTATTCATGTGTTCAAGCCCAGGGCAACCTTTCAAGGCTAGCGAAGGACAGAGCCTCAATGAAAAGGTCAGGGCAGGAGAGATTTCATATATGTAGAGCTCAGCACTTCCAAGTTTGGTGACATCCACAATTTTACCTTTTATTCTCTTCCTTCTGTTATGGACCCCATACAACATTATGAAAAGAATGGTCTAGACTAAAAAGATATGATCATATACTCTTGAAGGCAACCACTTCGTCAAATGAATATAACATATATTTCTACTATTATTATATTTAGAAAGCTGAGTGTTTGGCATTACTTGCAAAGGGATCTAGCATAACCTGGGCCTATATTCCAAAGGTATCCATTATTACAAGTTGATTTTTAAGAAGGAAGGCTAATAGAAACTAATAAAAAATACATATCTATTACATAGGAAGTGACTATTCTCTGATGGTTTTAGACGTTAGCTTTGTCTTCTTAACTGAGTCTTGGGATGTTCACATTATATTGAAGTAACCTCTGTCATCCATAGATAAACAAGGTTGATGCAGAAGCTCTGGCTGCCTGTGGGAATCCTCTTCCTTCCCTGCCCCAAGTGTATCCCCCTCCAAGCAGCAAAATAAGATGCAGAAGGGCGTGATTCAAATTCAATAGTTCTTCAGTGCCCTCCTAAAGCATCTAGCACTAGCTAGATGCAAGTCTATAGAATGTTTTTGAAATGTCTCCCAAAGCAGGAACTTGCATGTATATATTGGGAGTGGTGGTGGTAAAATAGCTCTACTTCTTTTAAAAAAAAAAAAAAAAAAAGAAGCCTTGACCTACTTGAATGCGATGATGTTAGGGTGCTTCAACTTCCTCAAATGCTTGATATCCGTCTCATTCTGTTCTCTCACTTTCTTGATGGCCACCTCTTCTGCTCGGAATTTGCCCAAGAAGACAGCTCCTTGGGCTCCACTACCCAGCCACTGCAGCTCTGAGATCTCCTCAAATGGCACTTCCCAAGTATCTAGGCACACAAGCAAGAAATAAGCTTGAAGAGATCTTGGAATATGCTCAAGGATCTTTCTGAAGGTACCAACTTCACCATCATCCAGAATGACCTCTACCCTCTGTCTCCCACCAAAAGATAAAACCTTCCTATGCACCTTGGTACTATAGATCAAATATTCATACATATAGGTTATGTAGATGTTTAACCACTGCAATCAAGCATATCAGACATCTCTAATATCCTGTCATCTAAAACATATCCTGACACACCTGCAGCCCTACCTCCTTACCTCAAGCTCACATGTTCAATGCACCTATCTGCCTCTTCCCCATCACCTGTAATCGGCATTGTTTTGTTTCTCTTTGAATGTCTATTGCAGATGCTCAGTGGGTCCTTGGTGAATGAATTTTTAATGATACTCTCCTCAGAACCTAATTATGCATAACACTTATGTTATTATTTACCACTTATAGAGTACTTACTGTATACTAGACACTAGCTAGTGCTTTGCACATATGACACGTTCTATACTCAATAACAATCATACAAGTCTGGCCTTATTAGTTATTCAAAGAAGACCAGACTAGGGTTGTTGAATAAATTATCCAAAATCATGTAGTTGGTAAGTGGTAGAACAGAGCCCAGAACCCCAGAACTGGCAGATTCCAAGAAAAGTGCTCTCTCCACTACACCACATTGCCTCTCATGAGGTAAGTAGAGAGCAATAGTCAACGATATGTTTACTCATATAGCTGCATTATTTTCAATTTTCTCCTTTTCCTCAGAGTTTGGTGTTTTTGGCACCAAAAATTTAACAGGGGTTGTTTCTAGGTGGTGGCATAATTAGTGATTCATATTATGTTTATCCTTTTCTGTATTAAAAAAAATTTTAACCATAATACTGCATCACTTTTATAACAAATAAAATGCTGTTTTACATAAAGCACTTTAATAATTCAATCAATATTTGCTTTAACCTTATGAAACTTTAAAAAAAGAACCATCGATCCCTCTCTTTGTCCCCTCTCTTACCAGGGCATTGTCAAAGAGAGAGGAGCCCTATAGAGAGAGGAGGAGAATGACGATGTTAAAGGCTACGACAGATTCCCTTCAGATGGCTAAAAGGCATTGTCTGCAGAACATGGAACAGAGTACTGTTGAGTTAGCTTTGAAGACATTCCTTCTGTTCTTGGAAGCAGGTAACTCACTATCTACTACACTGATGAAGCAAGAGCAGAAAGAATTCATCAGAATCTATAAACTGAGCTGCTTTTCCCTCTTTTCTAATTTCCTCTACTTTAAGAGACAAGAAATTCTTCAGATTCTTAATAAAATACATTTTCTCATCACAGTGGCTAAAACTTGATTTTCAAAATATAACTATGTAGAGCAGAAAAAAATTCTAGTGAGAGTGGTTTATAGCAAGGGCATTCAGCCCATTCTCCTTATATGGTTGTATTGAAGGTTTCCACTCTACTAAAATGGAATAAGAATAAATCTCTCTAAAATACAAATAGTTCACAATACAAAATCACTAAAGGAACAGATGATATCATGGGAGATTTGTAAGGAAACAGCAAGTTATAGCCTTGACTATTTCATTTACTTATTACTTATTTACTTATTTTTTAGAGGTGAGTCTCACTCTGTTGTCCATGCTGGAATACAGTGGCATGATTATAGCCCACTGCAGCCTGGAACTACGGGGCTCAAGTGATCCTCCTGTCTCAGCCTCCTGAGGAGCTGGGACTACAGGCATGCACCATTACACCTGGCTAATTATTTTAATTTTTTTAGAGACAGAGTCTTGCTTTGTTGCCCAGGCTGGTCTTGAACTTCTGGCCTCACTGGGTGTGAGTCACCACACTTGGCAGCCTTTACTATTTTAAGTATCTGCAGGGCCCCTAGTACATATTAAGTGGCTCATGGGATCTCACTTTCATCCCCACAAGTTTATTCATACAGCACATATGATACAGATATTGATGGCATATTATAAGACGATTTTCCTTATTAGGCGTCCAGTAAAGAATTTATTGTGCCTCAGTACATTTTATTTTTTATTTAATTTTTATTTATTTATTTATTTTTTATTAAATCATAGCTGTGTACATTAATGCGACCATGGGGCACCATACACTGGTTTTATAGACCGTTTGACACATTTTCATCACACTGGTTAACATAGCCTTCCTGGCATTTTCTTAGTTATTGTGTTAAGACATTTACATCTACATTTACTAAGTCTCACATATACCCTTATAAGATGCATC